>QUSF01000151.1:128227-220587 GCA_003676055.1 Chloebia gouldiae
CCCCCGGCCGGCGGCCCTGCCCTCGCTCGGCGGCGGGGGCCGAGCGGCAGCAATGGCGGCGCGGCGCCGCCGCCCGCCCGGGCAGCCGCGGCTCTAGGAGGGGACGCGCGGGGCCGCGGGGCGCCGCTTTCCGCCGGGGTATTTATTCCTCCCCTCTCGCTTAAGTTGCCAGCGGAGCGCGCTGGCCGGCGCCTGCCCCCCCTCCGCCGCGGCGGTGCGGAGCGGCCATGGAGAGCCCCGCCGAGAACCCCAGCAAAGCGGCCGAGTACCTGAAGGAGCTGAACAAGATTATCGAGACGCAGCAGGAGCTGCTGGAGAAGCAGAAGCGGAGGATAGAGGAGCTGGAGCAGCAAGTGGCCAAGTTGTACCACGAAAATGCCTGCCTGCAGGACGAGCATCACCGGCACCTGGCCACATGCCGGATCCAGCAGGGCGTCCCCCCCGCGCCCCCGGGGATGCTGAGCGCCATCCAGGAGAACGCCAGGCACGAGAAGTAAGCGCTGTCCGCCTTTCTTTGCCGCTTTTTCGCTCAGGGGGTTTTCCTAGCGGGGTTTCCCTTCCCTTTCCCCTCCTGCCTTCGGCCGCCCGAAGCTGGGAGCAGCGGGACTCCCTGCGAGGTGTGCCCCGGGTCGAGCCCCGAGCGGCTCGGGGGACAGCGATGGGCTGCGGAGGGGTGGCCCCAGCCTTGCTGCCCGTTTCTCACTCGCTCCCTGGCCGGGGTCCCGGGGACTTTCGAGCCGGGGCTCCCCGGCTGCCCCGCCGGCCGAGCCCGCGGCTGTCGCTGCGGCCACCGCCGCCCCGGGCCCCTCCGCCCGCGGCGCTCCGGGGATGCCCCGGGCAGAGCCGCGGTAGCGGGGCGCTGGGACCAGCGAGGCGAGCCCTGCCCTTCTCCCCGAGCGCCGCGGGCAGCGGGGTACCCAGCGTGGGGAGCCGCTCGGCCCCCGGGAGATGCCCCGAGGAGCGGCCTTTGGCTCCGGCCGCTATCGAAAGTGACCCGGCCAGGGGTCAGTAAACATTGGCCGCTCGCCACCGGCGGGCTGGCCCGGGCCAGCGCCAGCTCGCCCTGTTCGGGCCGCCTTTGCTCCCGGCCGCCGCATCTATTCCGGCCTCTCTAAGCTGTAATTAATCGTCTGCGTTTCCCCAGCGCTGGGAAAGCCGCTTAGTTGCGCGGTTCCGAAGCAGTAGGGATTCGGGAATAGCAAGAACTGAGGTCGGCTCTTTCCCGGCGTGTCTTTACTTCTGGAAAAGTATTTAAGGCTTGGCTTTCCCGGAGCGGAGTGGGAAAAGCATGCATGGGATTACGAGCCCACTTCGCTGCTTGACACAGCACAATGGGTTGTTTGTGATCCGCTGCGCTCGAATTCCTCAGGTTTATAAATACAGACGCGGCGGCTCCCGGCCGCCTCCAGCCCCCGAGATGCGGGATACGGCATCGCCGGAGGGAGGGCGAGCCTCGGACCGTGCTCCGGCCGCGGGGTGCCCGGGGTGCCCGTCCCGCTGCGGGAGGCGCCGCTCGCTCGGCAGCTGCCGGGGCCGGAGCAGCGACTCGGGCAGCCCCGCTGGGCTCGGCAGCATCTCCCTCCGGGGAGCGGTGTCGGGCAGGGATGTCCCGGGAGCTCCCGCCGGCAGGTTGGAGGTGCTGCTGCTGTGCTCGGAGTCGGCAGCGCTGCTGCTCCGAAGCAGCGTTTCCTCAGTGCTGCTGTGGAGTCTTCAGAAGGGTCGCTGGTCACTCAGTGTCCCCTTTGCCTGCTCCTGTTCCCAAACCTTGCCCCTGGCCAGGGGAGCAGGCTGGGATGGAAGTGGCTCTGCCTCCCCAGAGCCCTTCTTGCTGTCAGTGTTAACAGGGCTTCTTTTTCTGTGATGCTGCAGCAATCACTTTAGTCTTTTTTATAAACAAAAATGTCTCTCTGAAAATAAATAGCTCCTTTAATAAACTGGAGAGCATGCTGTCATTTACCAATCAAACAATCATTCCCTTAAGGAGAAAAAGGTGTTTCCAGGAAACATGTAATATTTACACTAATCCTATCCTGTGCCTCTATGTCCAGTACCCGAGGATTTTTGTGGCTGTGCTTGTAGTACAAGATGTCAACTCAGCTATCTTGTCCCATTTGTCTCTTGTAAATGACATTACCAAAAATTGTACAAATGGCTTGCCTTGTTTGATAATATTTCTCCTCTGCAGCCCAGGACTCATTTGTAGAGCCCTCCTTGGGCAGGCAGCTCTGGAGACTCGGAGGCTTTTAAGACTCTTAAGTGGATTTGATGCTGGAATCAGAATTAATCTGGGATATTTATGGCAGAGTTGTATTGCTTTGAGGCATAGCCTGGGGGCTTACTGGGGAAGCTGGGAGCCAGCCCTGTGCATCTGGCCAGGCCCTTGGCCCACGTGCCTGCCTGGGGAGCCACAGCTTCAGGGCCACCTTCAGCTGGGCAGTCCCGTTGTCCCCTCGCCTCCCCCTAAATTGTTCTCCCGTGGGAGGGAGCCCCTCCTCTGCAGGTGGCCCTGCCTGGCTGGGTGGGTGCATCACACCCATGGGTCTGGCACAGGGGCTGTGCTGTGGCTGCCAGAGCAGGGACAGGAGCCACTCATGGCATCAGTTTATTCTCTGGCTGGATGCAAAAGATGAACGAAGTCTCCAGCTTGGAAAATGGAGAATAATACTCTTGTATTAAAGTCTTGTCCCAGTCCCATGGTTCCCTCAGCTTCCTGACAGTCCAACCTGCAGGTTCCAGGGGTCTGGAGCTTCGCTCTCAGAAGCTCAGCCTCAGTTTCCTCAGACCTAATTGTCCCACTCATGTTGGGGATGTGTGTGAGGTGCATGAGGAACCCTTCTTTGCTAATGTTCAGTGTCAGGTGCCAGTGATGCTGAAATGGGCAGTGACCACTGCTCTTCTGACACTTTTGTGCTTCAAAGCTAAAAATAATGGAATAATTTTTAAAGAAAACTGTGCTTCTTTTAGTCAAATACACCAGGGCTTTTAGAAGTTGTCTTGTACCTTGATTTAAACAACTTTTCCAAACTGCTTAGACTCCTGGTCTGCAGCAGCTCCACCTGTGTGAGGTGGCTGTGGCTCCCTGACAGGCATCCCATATTGTCAGATGGGGTTAACTTGTATAAAGGAAGTATGGAAGAGTTATATGAGATAATATGGCTATGGTTAGTTCTTAATAAAAGACTGTAAGGTAGCCTGACAACCAAAACAACAAAATCCCCAAGAGTCCTAAAAGTTTTCGGTTCTTACAATGGAAGGAATATTCATGTGAAGACTGCTTAAATAATTTGGAAAAGCTGGTGTAGTTATAGAAATTCTGTAGCTTGTGAAGAGAGGAACTGTTAGTGGGCCCTGAGAGAGATTTCTGGAAGAAAGAAACTCAGTCCAATAATATGTATATAAAAACAATCTGGTTTATGCACTTCCAGAAAATCCCAGAGTGGAAAAAAGTTTCTTTTGTGCCAGTTGCTGATGGAAGAAGGGAGGGAGGAGCAGAGGGCTGGGTGAGCAGGTGCACGTGTGCTCCTTATCCTAAAAGGACCGACCAAAAAAGGTTTGGGGGTGGTCCCAATAATTTTACAATAATTTGCTGAGAGCAAGTCAACATTAAAATGCACTGGTTGAAATGACAATAGTTGATAACAAGGCTTTGTTAGATGTAATGAATCAGCATGAGGAAGATAACAATAGGTGTTTAACTCATTAAGGTGTTTAACTCTGAGTTGCATAAGACTAATTTTGAGTGAATCCATTTCATTTAATGTTTGAGAAGCAGCAAGAACATCTAGAGCTCAGCTCCTTGGAGTAATTGGATAATACACCTTCTTTTTGGGGTGTAAACCCAAATGCACTGCATTTTCTCACATCTCTACAAGGATAGATTTGTGTGTCTGAGAATTCAGCACTGGCCCCTCGCAGCTCAGTGAGGGATGTTTGTGCTTAACCTAAGCAAGTTTAAAACTGTGCTGCTTTTCCACAGAAGTGCCCGGTGAGAGGCTGAGGAGGAGGGAGAGCAGAGTTGTCTGCTGAGACGGAACAGTCTGGAGGGGCTGTTGTTTGCAGCTGGGTCTGAGTTCTGCACCTGCCCTGGCTGATTTCTTTTTTAAATGAATCTGGGGCTGCTTTTGTTCTCTGAGCCTCGGTTTGGAGCTGTAAGATGCCCCCAGAGTGTCTGGGAGATGCTCTGGTCTGGGTGAGGTGTGCTGGGAGCAGCGGAGTAGCTGAAGTTGTTGCTCTGGTGACAGTCACATGTGAAGGCTGCGTTGTGCCCTACATAAAGCGAGCTTGTGACTTGGCCTGTGGCTGCCGGCGCTGGGAGCTGCCCTGCACAGCCTCAGCAGCAGGCCAGACATTGCATTAGTGTAGAGACCAGCAGGGCTTGTTTTTTCCTCTCTCCAGAGATGTCCTTTGCTAAGGCAGGCTGTTCAAATGACGTAAATCCTATCTCCCTGCCTGCGCCGCACTCGAGCAGCAGCTTGTTTGTGTTTTGTGTGCTGGAGTGGAGGTACCCAGCAGCTGCTCAAGTAGGCTCGTGCTTGGGCAGGCTTCTGCCTTCTCTGCCTCCTTGGCAGCAGGGATGGAGATGAAGCACTGCTGCTGGGTCCTGTTTCTCCAGCAGCTGCTGGGGGAAGCGTGGTTTGTGGCTGGAAGTTGGCAGTGCCAGCGCAGTTCTTAGCAGGGATGCACCTCTGCCTGGTTATCTGGCTCAGCTGGTGAGGAATGCATCCATGTGGGAAGCACAGGTTGTGTGCAGGGTGAGCAGGGTATTCCTACAGGGTGCTGTGTGTCCTGTCAGCCCTGTAGCAGGTCGGGATGGTATAATTTGAGCTTTGGGCAGAAACTTCCACCTTCAAATAACTTAAAAGAACCCTGTTTGCTCCATTTTCAATCCATAACTGGGATGGTGAGACTGCTGAGTCCTGAGAGTGAGGGTTTCACACTGAAGGGAGTGCTTTTGCTTTTGAAGTCCTCATTTTGGGGTCATTATTGGGATTTGGACAGCAGAACACAGGAGAGCATCCCTTAGAACAGGCTTTTCTGGTGCTGGCAAGCTGCAGAGAATCAATAGTGTGAGGATGTGCAAGAAGATGTGAACTTGCTAACTAAACTCAGCTAAATTATTTTGGATCTCTGAAATATTGGCAAATTCTTGTACTTAATATCTACTAAACATAAGCTAAATGCTAACACATAAAGACAAATTAATTTGAAAAGCTGATGTGTGCTGTATAATCAATAAATCAAGAGAGGGAGGGGGTGCCAGGAGCACAGGGATGACAGAGCAGACTGCTGCTGTCAATAAAGTTCCTGGGAAGTCAGAGGAGGGGAGGGAGAATATGGTCCAGAAAGAGAACAGCAGAAATAGGTTTTGTTTTGGGAGAGAAGAACCAGTGTAGCAGAAAATAACCCATCCTGTAACACAACAGCTTTAAAGATGGTTTCAAAACTTGAAGTAACTATGTTTTATTTAGAGCAGAGCAGTGCTAAAGAATTAGCAGGACTTGCTGGATCCGGAATCCTCCTCTGCTGAAGCTTTTTATTGTGCTGACACAGAACACAGCTTCTGAGTTCCCCAGCTTCGCAGTTGTGTTCTGAACTTTTAGAACAAAGGACATTTTCATGCTCCTTGGAGCTTTGATAGAATTCATTATGAATTCACTCTCGAGGAAACTGAAAAGCACTTCCAGAGATGCACTTCTGGTAAAGATCTGGAAATGCACATGGATGCTGGGGCCTGGTGAGCCAACGAGAGCTGCTGTGATTTCTGAGAGCCAGGTGTGTATCTGAACATCCCCTTTCCTCTCTCCCAAGCCCTCCCTCCAAGCCAGCCTGGATCTGCTGCCCTGTGCAGACACACGTGTGGAGCTCACAGCATGACACTGCTGGCTGTCCCCACCCAAGGAGGGCAAGGGAAGGCCTCTCCTGGTCTATAGTGCCAGTCTTTGCTGGGTTTTACCAGAAACCACAGCAGCCAGAGGAGCAGGATGGCCCCTGTGGAAGGAGGCGCTCCCTGCAGCACCTTGGTCTGTCCTTGGCTCTTCACAACTTGGCAAGTTTGGGTTGGAGCATCAGACAATGATTTTGGGATCAACCCTAAAAGTCAGTGCTGCTTCTGAAGACCTGAGCTTCCTGCTGGGTGAGGGATGCTGAGCTTTGTCCACTCCAAGTGACAAACCTTTGGGAGGAGGTGAAGAGCAGACATGCACATTTCTGAACCTTGCAGCTTTCTTGTCTTGGTTGTTTGCTTAGGAAGACAGGTCTCCTTCAGTCCTTAGGGAAGGTGTGTTCTGGCAAAAAAATCTGTTGCAGCTTTTTTGAAAACTTGAAGCAAAATAGACCACACCCAAAGAAGTGTCTTCAGGAAGAGCTGGTTTGAGGGCAGATCACAGAAGCTCTGAAAGAAAAAGTCAGGCATTTCAAGGTGTTTTCCTACAGCATACTTATAGGAGACTAAATTATTAACATTGAAATAGTAAATTCTTAAATCCTCCTTGCAAGCAGCATCTCAAAAAGCTTCATTTGATTTTTCAGACCCAGAAGAATTAGTTGGCTGTTCATGTGCTGGTCAGTAGTGCTGAGCTGAGCCCAGTGTCTCATGCTCAGGGTTTGTGCAGAGGCTGTGCCTTCCTTCTGGGATTTCTTAAGGGCAGGAGGAGCAGCCCCTGTTTGACACTCCTCAGTTTGGTGGATGTGGTGTGCTGCAGACCCAGAGAGCATCACAGTGCACTGAATTTCCCTGGAGTTCATGGCTCAGCTGGGGTTACAGCCCCCAGTCTGGGCAGAGCTGCCCCAGTTTGGGGGCTCAGCTGGGGTTACCATCCCCAGTTTGGGCAGAGCTGTCCCCAAGCAGGCAGCCTGTGCCAGTGGGTTTGTTCCAAGGGGCTGTGCTCTGCCCCAGGCTCCTGCGTGCAGGTGCAGGGAGGTCATCCCATGCCAGGCCCCAGGAGGTGTGTGGGAAGCTGGTTAGGTAAGTGGATTTTGCAGGTCAGAAGTAATTCCTGATGTGCAGCCCACACTTGCATTATTCTAATTTGATCCCATCATTCCGACTCAGACCCTCTCTATTATGTTAATTGCACCTTTTTTTTTTGTATGTTTTGCAGCCTGCAAATACTTTCAGACTGTACCTGCCAGCGCTCCTGCCTTTCATCTTAGCTCAGCGAGCCCGTGAATGAGGTTGTCATAATTCCCTTCTGCCAGTATCCCTGCCTAATTGCACTGTTTTTCTCAGCAGAATTGTAGAATTGAAAATGGAGACAGTGTGAGCAGGCTGTGGTGTAGCATAACAGCGTGGTTTGAAGAGATGGATGTGATGGTGCATCCTGCTGGCTGCTGGGTACCTGTCCCTGGGCTGTTTTTTTTCCCACGTTCCTCGCTAGGAATTCCTCCCCAGATCCTTCAGAGCACTTCTTAAAACACTGAAATCCTCAGCTGTTGTAGCTGCAGTGGGAGATGCTGGTTTTGCTGACCAGAAATGGGTAGGAATTGTTGCTGTTAATGGTCATTGCCCTGTGGCTGAGGGCAGGAGCAGGAGGTGTCTTCTCAGTCCCTCCTGCTGACCTGTTCTCTCCCCTTGGCACAAGGAGCAGGGGGATTGATGGCTCTTTTACATCTGGGCAAGTCAGAGTTAATGATCTTCTCTTAATGGGCTGCTCAGCTGGGCTGAGAAATGGTTGTGTTAAACAGCACACGTGAGACAAACAAGCCTCCTAAAATCCTGGGTGCCTTCGTGGCTCTAAACCAACTTGTCTGAGGTTAATGATATTGTTTGTGTGGTTTGTGGCAGGAAAAACGAATACTGTTTAAATCAGAGAATGGATCCCAGGCTGTTTTGGGTGGGAAGGGACCATAAATCATCTCATTCCACCCCCTGCCACGTCAGGGACACCTTCTACTGTCCCAGGCTGCTCCAAGCCCTGTCCAGCCTGGCCTTGGGCACTGCCAGGGATCCAGGGGCAGCCACAGCTGCTCTGGGCACCTGTGCCAGGGCCTGCCCACCCTCACAGCCAGGAATTCCCTCCCAATATCCCATCCATCCCTGCCCTCTGGCAGTGGGAGCCATTCCCTGTGTCCTGTCCCTCCATCCCTTGTCCCCAGTCCCTCTCCAGCTCTCCTGGAGCCCCTTCAGGGCCTGGAAGGGCTCTGAGCTCTCCCTGGAGCTTCTCCTCTCCAGGTGAGAACTCCCAGCTCTCCCAGCCTGGCTCCAGAGCTGAGTCTGCTGCAAAGTGGCCAAAATATTTGAAGATGGTGAAACGCTGCCGAACAGAGCAGTTTTCCCAGCAGAACCTGAATCCCCAGCTCGCGGGTTTTAATCCTGGCTGTTGTGTCCTGTCGGGTGTGGAGCTCTGATCCCGGGGAGTCTCCATCCCTCCGGTCCCATCCCGGTCCCGGGCCGCGCTCCCTCTGCTGGCCCCGTCTCAACTGCTCAGCTGCAGAAGCACATCTGGAGCGTGGGACCTGTTTCTAATGGCAACATCTCTGCTCCTTCTGCATCTCCCCAGACGTCGGAAGGGCTGCTGTGAACGCAGCTGAAGATTCATGAGCGAAGTTGTCTCTTGAAGTGCCGAGGGAAACTTTCTCTTCAAGTGGTGCCGTTTTAAAACGTTCGCAGGAAAGAAATTATTCTGCTGCGAGGTATCTGAGTAGACTGAGTGAGTCCTACTGCTGTGCTAGATAAGAAAAACGCTGCTACTAAGTAGGTCTCTATGGTGACTGATTGAAATATAATATACATTATTTGCATGTTAATAAGATTTCTAGTCAAACTTCCCCGGAAAACACAAGTGGAGACAAAGGCATGCATACATCTCTAACTGCAGCACAGCAATTCAGATTTACTGAGTGTGAATTCACTTCATTCTGTAATGAGGCAAAGAAAGCAGCAGGGGAAGGTGGGGAAGCAATCTCCTGGCCTTCTTCAGGGTTTAGGATGCAGCTGGGAGTTGATGTTTGTCAGGGGTTTCCATCTTTGCTGGATTTCTCTTGGCTGACAATGACTGCAGGTGACTTGGGAGCTTTTAATTACTCTTTTGGTCATGGAACATGGAGCACAGGGAGATTGTCCTCAGACAGGGATTCTCTTGGGGACTCTGAAGCCCTGATATAGTTAAATCTGGCCAGGGACATCAAGGACAACAAGAAAAGCTTCTACAGGAATGCCAGTGATAAAGGGAAGAGTTGGGAAAACGTGGGCCCTGTGCAGAAGGAAACACACCTGGTGACCTGGGACAAGGAGGGGGCTGAGGCCACACAGCCTTTCGGTAACTGAAGAATCGTCTCTCTGAAGTTCTGACTGCATCTCAATGAGCAGAGCAGCTGTTGCCTAGCACAGCTAAGTTAAGGACTGGTACCTTCATTCAGGAGGTGTGAGTGGGGACCTGGTGCCTGCAGGTGAGTGTCCAGGAGCAGCTGGTGGAACCCCCTCCCACAGCCAGCTGGGACCTCAGTGCTCCAGGGGAACGCTGGGGCTGGCAGAGCTGAGCAGCAGCTTTGGGGGAGCAGACCTCAGTGCCTCGCTGGGGCTGGTTACAGGTAAGAAATGGGACACTTTAATATGAGTAAATACTTTAATGTGAGGTGGGCATGACCTCTCTTTGCTTGGCTGCTCCAGGTTGCCTCAATTTCAGAGGTTCACTGCAGCAACATTTTGTTTTTCATTGTTTTTCTGTGAATATAATGGTTCTCTGCTCACACTTGGGGAATATAAAATCTTGTTTGTTTGTGTTCTGTGTGCTATTAATGGTCCTGGAAATACAGTGAAATGTCAGGGATGCATCTGAGTCATTCCAGACAAATGATTGGCTTCCAGTTCAGGTCCCATCAATCTGCAGCCTTGGTCTCTTGGAATGGTTTTCTGAATTTAGAAAGTTATATTTCACTAGAATTAAGGTTTCATTTTGACAAATGAAAAGCAAGCAAACCCACTTGTAATGGATTGTGGTAGACAACAATATTCTTTGAGCATGGTTTCTTGGTAGGAGAGGCAGGACACTTTGGGTGCACCCAGAGCTGTTGCAGTGGCTGTTTGCCAGGTCTGCTCTGGGGATGCTCTTCTTGGTGCTGTGCTGGAGCTGGGGCTCAGAGCAGGGAATTGAAGGGGAAGGTCCATGGCAGTGCAGGGGATGTGAGCTGCCCTGAGTCCTGTGCCCAGGGCAGGCTGCAGATGGAATTCCTCTCCTGCAGTGCAGCTGGGACCTTGTGCTGTGCTGGCTTTGGAGGCACCTTGGGGGATTGCAGAGCCCTGAGCCATCCTTCTTCATCCTGGCTGCTCACCTTGCTACAGCCACTTCAGCTTTCTTCTGCCAGGGAATTCAGAGCAAGAGGGCTCAGAAACTTTCTGCTTGATAGTCCTTTGTTCCCCTCATGGTTTCCTTTCCAGGCAGACAGGTGTTCCTCTGGACATGTAAACATTCAAATCCAAAACCCTGATAGATTGTTATTTTAAATTCTGGACTCAGTTCCAGGATCCAGTGGCACCATGACCTGGGGTGTATGTACCCAGTGTTTTAGGCTGCCTTTCTCCAGCTCATGCAGTGGTGTCCTTCGTGAGCAGGTTGGGCTGTTTATGTGGAAAGTCCTGGTAGTGACAGCAAAGAAGGAATTCACAGTTGTAGGAATATCCCCTGGGGGTTTTATTTGCTGCTGGGAGTTCTGATTAATTGGCTCTGTGTTGTGGAGAATAGGTGTGTTTTGACTTTTCATTGCATTCCATCCTTCTGTGTAGTCCACAGAAGAATAATTCAATTTTGGCTTCAAGCTGGAGAAGCTGAGCACTCCAAAGAACATCTACTTTAATCTGTTCATCCTGCCTAGCTCTCTGCTTCACCTAGGCAGGACTCTTGGGGGGAGGAATTCTCAAACCCTCAGTGTAACTCTTGGTAAAATTTTCTGCTAAAATCAAACCCTCTGTCCTTATCTCTTTAAAGGCAGAAATAGCCTCTATCATCCTGTATCTCAATTCAGGCACATAACTTGGGTGTGTAATGCCACAGAGGTGAGCAGGAAGGTAAAGTGGGGATGGCTGACCCTTCCTGTGGCTCCTTCCTGGAGGATTTTCCTCTTCATTTAGCACAGCCTTTCCTGCTGTTGATCTTCCTGATTGAGACCCAAAGAGTGAGGCCCTGCTGTTTAAGGAGCAGCTGGGATCTAATGCAAATGAACCAGCTAGATTTGAATAAGAAAAAAAAAAATCTATATTCAGCTTTCAGGCTTGGTTCTGTTTTAAGTGTTTAATTGAGTCCATCACTTCTTGAGTGCTTAAGGTTGTCAGAGGTTGAGAGAATGGCTTTGTCTTTCAGGAAAGGAGGAAGCTGACTTTATTTCAGGTGTGCTGAGGTTGTGACACCGGTGCTATACAGAGTTAGTGCTGACATGGAGCACTCCCCCTGCCCGGTGTTTGTGCCAGTCAAGTGTTTGGAGATGAAAGTGCCAGGCGTGGAAGGGAGGAGAATCAGGAGTGAAGGAACTTACCTGTGACCTTTTTTCCAAATGGCTTGGGAGGAAAACTTTGAAGGCAGTGATCTGAGACTGTGCATGGAATTCAGTAGCTGCTCCTGGCTTGCATTGCAAGGGAATTCTAAAAGGGTGATAAAAACTACTTCACATATGGTAGGAGAGACCTCTTGAATCAAAGGTCAGGAGTTCCTCCTGCTCATATTTATTTCAAGTGGAATGCAGCTTGCCAGGCCCATGCCAGGCTCCTGTGACCATGTCCTGCTGTAGATGGAGCTCACCTTAGTGCTGGTTTAATATTTAATCAGAGCCTGATGTGCAGGTGACTGGAACTGAAGGAGGGAGGCAGGGAAATAAATTTCTGCTCCTGCTTTCCCCGGTTGCCAGGGTTGTGCCTTACAAATTTCCTGGCCTTTGGTGCTTAAAAGAGAATAGTTGGACTTGGATCTGGATTCTGTGTTGAGCAGCACACAGGTTGCTTTTAATCCTGAAAAGGAGAATTGCTGAAATCTCTTCAGAGCACTGTGGTTAAGTGGGTTTTGGTTGTGCACAGGTGTTGCAGCAGTGCAGTCCTGTGCAGCATTAATGTGGGTGATGGCTGCAGCCTCAGGCTGCCAAGGCCAGGGGATCACTGCAGGCTGTGCTCTCTGTGGAGTGTCCCTGTGTCCCCTTGGACCTGCTGGCGTTCCTGGGGCAGGGCTGTGGGAGCTCTGGGGGCTGCAGAGATGAGGTCAGGAGCAGCTCAGTGTGTGAGCACACATCCCTCAGTGAGGTGTGCTGGAGCCTGGGCAGGGCTCGGGGCTTCCAAAGGGATCAGTGACACCTCAGTGTCTCCAGGGGGACTTCATGCCTTAGAGGAGGTCCTTGGAAAAGCAGAGAGAACATTGTGCTTTGCGTGGTTTTTCCTACTCTCTCTACTCTCCTTCGATATAGTGACAGCTTTAGAGTGGTAGAAATGTTCCTGTCTTGGAATTCATCACTGAGAGCCTGCTGCTGCTATTGGTGCTCCAAAATAGATATCAGGCTCTCATCTCCCAGAGTGTTTTTATGTGCTGGAGTGATTTTTTTTTTTTTTCCGCTTCACCTGCCGTTTTTTCACTCATCTGACAACTTCCTCCAGCAATCTTATCTCCACCCAAATGCATCTGATCAGAGCAGCTCCTGCTCAGGGGGTTGAGGGTTGTCTGTCCTCTCTCCTCCTTGCTCTGAAAGCAAGAAAGGATAATTCTTTAAAACCCATTGCAGTTATGTAACTTCTTGAGGAAAGCACTTCCCAGCACCAAGCTTTTCTTATTACGTAACATGATACATCACCAGAAGTTGCTGACATAAGCCATGATCTTCACCTCCACTTGCTCATGAAAAACCTTTTATTTCCTTGACCTCACTTGGCTCTGAGGACTGTGGGCACTATTAGGACCTCATTAAAGTATTTTACTCTGGAGTAAGGAAAACTGCTGCCAAACCAGGTGCCAGTCTGAGCTGCCTGCTGAGGGAGTGCTGTGTGTGGTCTGAGTCTGTGGCTTTACTCCTGTGACACTGCTGTTGTTTTACGTGACTTTTTGTCTTTAAATAGGTGCTTCCCAGGCTTTAAGCAAGGAGCAGAGGTGGTTTCTGTGTGGCGTGGTATGACCCTCTTAGGCTGTTTGAGTCGTCTTGCTGTGAGTGAAGGAAGTAATTAAATATCTCAAAATGACATGAAGAGTCCTTTTCCAGCTAACATGATTTAATTTAGAATATACTTCACTCATGCTAACAGTGCAATGAACCTTGGCATCCCCAACATACTTAACTAACCTTACAAAGGTACCTGGTAAAGGTGACCAGAGCTTTGCTAAATAATTCAGCTTGTTTAGATCTGAAACTTGGTCAGTCTTTGTGCATTATATTGATTTATGCTCTGGAGTTTTATCTAGGAATAGACTGTGTAAAGTGGATGTTCAGCAGCCTGCTGTTGTAATAATAAATGCCATTAAACTGGTGATTTTTGGGGGTGATTCCAGTCTTCAGAAGACTGGCCAGTAATCACAACTGGTTCTGTTTTCCCCAAGGACAATTATGGACTGGAACAAGCTTAACACTCAAAGCCTTTTGAGCCAAACCCTTCAAGCTTTCCTTTAAAACTCTTACAAAAAAAAGGACCTAGAAGCCATCATGCTCCTTGGTAGATGAAATGCCAACAAAATATCTCAAATCTATGTCACCTGCTCAACTGAGCACAGGATTTCCACTTTGCTGCCTGTGCTGAGTGGTTGTTTGGGCTGGTGGAGTTACCTGGGCCGGAGTCCCACTCAGGCAGAAACTGCTGCTGGTAGGGATCTCCTGCCTGCTGCAGATCTGCTCCTCCCCAAAGGATGGGACTCTGCCAGGAAGTCTGCCTGAGTAACTGATGTCCACTACACAGTATTGCCTTCACCAATTGGAATATTTTCTGTAAGGCAGGGCAAGTAACAGGAAAGACTCGTGTGCTGCTGCGTGACTTTGTGCCAGCTGATCAGGGAGTGAGTTTTACTAGAATTTTGTCATAATCAACAATATCTTTCTTTAACTGAAGCAGGTTGCTTTTATTTCTGAAGAGCAATGTCAGTGTGGAGTGGCTTGATTTCCAGGTGTTCAGTTCCAGGGAGATGGAGAAACTCAAATCTCCAATTAGTTGTCTGTTTAAAAGAAGTCAGACTTCGGAGCTGCAGTAGTAGTATTGTCTGGGATATGGAAACAGCCAAAATCAACAGCAGGGCCTGGGGATTGGGGAGCTTGGGATGCTGTCAAAGCTGGTAAGTTCTCTTCTCTCTTGGCTAATATTGTTTGCTCTGAAGTGTGGAGGTACTGGTGCTCTGCCCATGCACTTGAGAAGGTGTGAATAAAGAAGGGTTGAATGCAGGAACTGCTGCTCTGCAGCTCCAGACCTCCTGGGGGATAATTGGAATGTAAATCTTCATGTAAAGAACACAGGCTGGGAGAGCTGGGGTTGCTTGCACAACATGGGATGAGGATGGATTTCAAATTTAATAATGCTGAATGACATCAAGTCCTAGCAAGCTCCTGGCTGTTACTCCTTGCAAATGGCTTTATTGGGCTTGTAATTGATGCTTGAAGTAATTAGTGCACGCTGCAGGGTATTACCTAAATTCTCAGGGTTGATCAGCACTTGAGGAGGAGAAGGCTCCAGGGAGAGCTCAGAGCCCTTCCAGGGCCTAAAGGGGCTCCAGGAGAGCTGGAGAGGGACTGGGGGCAAGGGATGGAGGAACAGGACACAGGGAATGGCTCCCACTGCCAGAGGGCAGGGATGGGTGGAATGTTGGGAATTAGGAATTGTTCCCCAGGAGGGTGGGGAAGCCCTGGCACAGGTGTCCAGAAAAGCAAGTTGTTCTGTTATTCCTCAGTGTTTAAAAAAATCCTGTCTCAAAATACCCTGTCCCCAAACAGAGCAGGTAGTAGACTAAATTATTTATCTGCTTAATTTATGCTCTTCCCTTGCATGGCACCATTTGGAGAGCAAGTGACTTTGTTCTTGTTGTGAATTTTTCTTTCCACTGATCAACCCCTTTCTCTGATAAAAGGCTGAGGCTCTTTGTATAAACCCTGGTGCTCTTCGGGCATTTCCTCATGTAGAGCAGAGCCCTTCTCCCTGTTCAGCTGTAGTTGGAAAACAGAGCTTTGGGAAGATTCCTGCCATCCTTGCTCTGCTTAGCTCCTCTAGAAGCACTACAGATACCCTTCCCAGATTTAACTTTGCCTTTGCTGAGCTTTCCTAACCCCCAGGAGTTTATATTTGGGGTCCATCTGTTAGCTTGGCCTCACATGACAATTTTGTACGGGCTTTTTCTTTTCACTTCCTTCATGGGCATGCAAGTTCTTTACATTTATTTTCAAACTTAACACCAATGTCTAGTTCTTTTTATGTCTCCTTACCCACGGAGCTGCAGATATTTTTATTTACCTGTGACTAGTAATCCACTGCTGAGCATCAAAGTCCACGTTGAAGACTTCCTGTTGGTAGGACAGGATTACAAACAGCAGAAGGCAGCTGCACACACCAATTCATTAACTATTAACTGTGGTATTTCTGTGTAAAACACTTGCTTTAGGGTTTGCTGCTTTGGTAGCTCTGGGAGAAGGCTGCTATTGAGGTGGCTGGGTTATGTTCTGTACCTCTGACAATGTGATTTTTAATGTTGCAGACTGAGCTGAAGGAATACATCACTACAGCCTTACTTAAGGCAACTGAAAAACCCAGCCCTGCTCACTCACTTTTTTGATAGCAAGAAAAAAAAATCCTTGTTTCCCTTCATTACAGTAGTGTGGACAGTAATTTATACTTTGGAAAACCTGCCTTTTCATTATGTGCTAGTTTTTCTTAAAAAAAAAACCAATAAACACAATGAAAAAACCAAACCAAACAACTCAAAAGCCCCAAAGCAAAACAAACAAACAAACAACAACAACAACAACAAAAGGCAAAACAACCCAACCCTCAAACTCACCAAAAATCTCAGATTCTGGTGGCTTTTCACACCTTGTGCTTTATTTTACCTCAATCAACCAAAGGTGGCAAAACAGCCACTGACATAATTTTGTCCTTCCTCACCCAATAAAATATTCTGTGGTGGCTGCACAATTTGAGTTTGTGCTAAATATAGCACAGGGAGTGCTGAAGGAAGAAATCAGATGTGTCTGCCTTGGACACGTCTCCCTGCTCCAAATTTTCCTGGGGCATTATTTTTCCCATCTCATCCCTCTGCACTCCCTGTGCTGCCTGGGGAAGCTCATTCAGACCAGGGTGGCCAAGGTGAGGTTGAAAAATGAGCTTTAAGTGTTTTGGCTGCCTCTTACCGTGAGCCTGAGAGCATCCTCATTGTAATGCTGGATGTTTCTGGCTGTGTCGTTTCTCTGCTGCCTTTTTGTGCTGGGACACAAAGCCTGCCTGGATCAGAGGCAGGAGGGGTGAGGATGCCCCAGCTGCTCTTTTTGCCCTCAAGAAAATGGACTTTTAGATCTTTGCAAACAAGAGTGATATGGCACAACTTATGAGTTGAGGCAGTGAAAATGAGTTACAGTGAGGTTTCATGTTGATATTTGTGGTTTTGTTAAAAAAAAAATGTAATATCTGCAGTGTATTTGACTAAGCAGTCCATTGGACCTTGGGTTTTTCAGGAATTATCCAAATACAGTTTTTCCTTAGAAAGCCTTTAACTGTCTTCCTGCACAGCAGCCACATTGTATTTACCAGCTGGATTTTTTTCTTATTTAAATACTTCAAGTTGAAGGTGCTGTTTTGTTTTTGTTCTTTTTTCTTGGAGAACACTTTACAACTGATAATTACAGTGATTTCACGTACACTGGCAGCTCTGTGTTCTTAGAATTGTGTTTTCTTGATGCCTCTTTTATTTTGAAATCTGGTAAAATCCAGCAAGGGGACAGGCTTCCTTGGGTGGAGCTACCTGCAGTTGTGGGTAGCAGCTGTTCTAATTCAGAAGTTTTTTGCTGCCATACAATACTTAAAGCACATAATTAAGTTACTGGAAATTCACAACTGGGTTATTCTAAGAAAAATCTTACCACTGCAGTAGAAAAGGGCATAGCACAAAGTTTGCTGTTACTTGGACTTAATGATTTAAAAAATAATTTAAAAACCCTCACCTCCCCACAAAGCAAAATGAATTGCTGTCTGATCTCTTGTTTATAATTAAGTAAATGGATGAACCTGAAGCTCTAAGAAGCGTGGCAGGTTTAGCCAGGGTTCTCAGTGGCCAGTGGTGCTGACAAAGCATCAGGATATTCATTAAATTGCTGAGCCTGTATTTCCTTTGTTGCTTGAGCTGCCAGTAGAATTCATGAGTAGCCACGAGTGGCTTGTTTGACTTGCAGCTCTCTGTGCTGTCACAGGAGTGCTGGAGATGGCAGGATTTGGCCCTAATCCGTGGGATGCAGCTGGGAGAGTCTGTGCCATGCTTTGAGGGAGTTTTGCCATTCACATCTCAGGAGTGTTGCTGAAATCCCAGTTCCATGAAGTAGGCGTAGAGAACCTACTTATAGCACCAGTGCTCATTGCTGGAACCATCTGCTGTTGGATCCTTGGCATTAATGAAGAGCTTGTTCTTTATGTAAGAAAGGGAAGAAAATCCTTCCAGAACAGCCAGCCTGGAAAACACAGGACTTCCCCCTCTTTCCTCTCCTACCTCCCAAAAAGGGATTCAGAGAACCCAACTGTAAATGCCACGTGAAATGCAATTAAAAGGGGTTTGTGACTAAGTGTCTCATCTTGCTTGGAACACATCCTCTGGCATTTTTAATCCCAAGTCAAAACTACTACTGGGTTCCTGCCGCCAGTGCTGGAAAGGATGTTCTGAGGAGAGGACCAGGAATGGGCTCCAGGCTTTATTTATATCTGGTTTTTTGTCCACCCCAGTGAAAGATGAGGCTGTTGGAAAACTTGCTCACTTTCTGAAAGGTGGTAATGCCTTAAGTTTTAGCTTTCGTATTTTCCAGATTCTGACCTGCATTAGTGTATAACTCTGAACTTCATATAAAGTGTCAGCAAGTTCTCCTCACAGTTCAGTCAGACAGAACAATCCTCTTCCAGCCCCAGAACAAGGACACCGCTGCAGCTTCAGCCCCAAAAAGTGCAAACAGCAGGGAACTGAGGACAGCAAACTGTGAGGGTGGGACTGCATAAACTGGAGCTGGAATTGGACAAAGAACCCCAATATGGAAATGGACCAAAACTTATAAAAGTATCAAAACTCATGACCTGGGATCCATCTCAGGTGTAGCCCTGGCCAGGCTCTTATGCTGCCCAAGGTGTGTCCTTTGAAGGCCTTTTAATAAATCCCTGCTTTCTTCTTTAACACTGTCCAGCCTCTGTTCTGGGTAGCCTCTCCAGGCATCAGTGGGGTGCAGCTCTGCCTTCAGCTGCGTGTTGGCTCTGAATGTCAATTACTAACCAAGGCTGTTGCTCTTGTTCTCTTTGCCATTCCCTCGCTCAAACACCTGGAGCACACGAGCAGGTGTTCTCGTTATTTATGCCTGTTAGGAAGGGATCACCTTTCTGCATTAAAATTCTGGGCTTCGTTTATAGACTGTTGCTGATACAAGCACTGGGTCAAACAACATCTGTTTGTCCAAACAAATAATGTGAGGACACCTTAATTCTTAAGTCTTAATTTCTTCTGAGTCTGTTAGATGTGAACTTGGTTTTCAAAGGTTACTCTCACACCACGTTCTTTGGGTCATCTTTCCCTGATCTTTTTGAGATTGTCATGCACTGGTGCCTCTTCTCAGGTTTGGCTGTGTTCTTACAAGTCTAACGTGTTATAAAAGCCATGTGTGGTAGATCAAGAGAATAAATATAATATAAAATAAATATAGTAGCTTTTATTTGTAGATGTTGACTTAGCTTTATTTGGAAGTGATTACAGTTCTCTTACCCCAGCAAATTTAAAATACAGTGTTGATATTGAACTAATGATTCTTTTCTTATCTTGTGTGTGTTCTGGTAGATTATGAGCTGCTTTTATGTGCCTTTTTATAGACCCTCCTCCTGTTTCCAGATCGAGTGTTTCAGGGCCATGAAGTGTAACCTGACGTGGTAAATCAGTTTAGCTGTGGTCTGGCTTGCACAACACGGGATGAGGATGGATTTCAAATTTAGTAATGCTGAATGACATCAAGTCCTAGCAAGCTCCTGGCTGTCACTCCTTGCAAATGGCTTTATTGGGCTTGTAATTGATGCTTGAGGTAATTAGTGCACACTGCAGGGTGTTATCTAAATTCTCAGGGTTGATCAGCAGGCTGAGTGTCACCACTGTGGAAGCAGATCTTGGTTCAGAAGCATGAAAAGGACATTTTGGAGCCTGGCAGTAATGGGTTCTTCATAGAAACCTGCATAGTTTTGCTTGGAATTTTAGGAGTAGTGTCATGATTGCCTTTTCTGTCCCTTACAAGAGCTGCAGATGGGAAGTGGGGAGCTGTATTTTTGTAACAGAACAGGGGTTTATCCTTGATGTAGGAGCTTGTGTAGCTGTGCTGGAATCTCACAATAGACATTTGCAAATAACCCAGTATTAACACTTGCCTAGGAAATGTATTTAGGAACACACTTTGAAATTGGGATGATGTTTGAATAATTCAATACACTCTGAAATGGAAAACTGAGGCTGCTCTGCTGGAGGGGCTTTTCTGGGGAGTGAAATGCTCAAAAGATGGGGTTGACCTCACATCTCTTCTGTATTCCTTTTAGAACTGTGAAGATAACTGCTTAGAGCTTTAAAGGAGGTGGGGCTTATGAATTGCAGGCTGTAAGTTCAAGTGTGGCTTGTTAGGAATAAATGCTCCCGTGCAGTTCCTTTAACAGTTTGATTTTAAGTGTTCAGTTTCTGTCCTGCCTAATTCATTTGAAACTCAGCATCAGGCAGGGCTAAGCTTTGCTAATCCTTCAGAAACATTTAAACTGCACACAGGTAGTTAATGAAGTCAGTGGGACTGCTGGAAGCACTGCATTTAAGGGTTCTGCTGAATTAGGGTGTGCATTTTCCAGGGACAACCAAGAAATGCTAGCACAGCCCCGTTCATCTGCCTGAGGCTCTGCACCATTATTTTCCTTCCCATACCGAGCATTCAGCAGACAAGAAGCATGCTGGTACACTCTAGAACTGAAGGAGAAAAGATAATAAACCACTTGTAAAGAGCTTCAAATCTCTGCATTCTGTTCCAAATGCATCTCTCCAGCCTCTGGCTGAATCTTGTGTGGAGGGAAGCCAGGCTGCAGCCAGGAGGGAGCCAGGGCCAGCTGTCAGGAGGAGAAGCTGGCAGCTGGGCAAGTGTTTTAAAATAATTGCGTGGGGAGCGTGCAGGAGAAGCTCTCCTGACTTCCCTCTCCAGCGCTGTAATTCCAGTACACCATGGAATTAATAAAATGAGATATATTCACATTCTTGTGGTAGGAAGCTGGAGAGATCAGTCACCTTCCAAAGCACAAGTGGAGGACTGGGGAAAGAAGAGGGTAAAGTTTGTTATGCAGAGGAAATGGGAATGTTTGTCAAATCTCACAATATTGAATATTTGAGCTTCCAAGTACCACAGGCACGGTTTAGAATCCCAGCCCTATTGAAAGGATCTTTTCAGGCTGTGGTTTTGATATATTTTGCTGTGGCACACACTAGATTTTCACACTTCTTTGGGGGAGAATGTTTGCAGTGAAGTGCCACAAGTGAGAGACTGGCCCATGTTTTTATTTGTGAAGGAGAATATTTTGCTGAAGTCTTTGCCAAAACCTTGCCACATTCAGGGCAGGAGTATGAGGACAGGGGCTCAGTTCAATGGATTTCTAGGGAAGCTACTGATTTCCTCACCACAAAGTTCAGGTTTAACAGATAGAGCTCTTAAATTTCAGCATAATTGATCTGTTCTGCAGAAGCACTGGGGTTAGTGCAGTTTTTAAAAATCAGTAAATCCTCACTAGCAGCATGAGCGACAGCAGCATTTACAGCTGAAATACAAATAACTCCTTAATGAGACAGCATTTAATTTTCATATTCTATTTGCTGAGATAGACTTTTATTAAGTAGTCAGTGTAATCAAGTGAGTTCATCTGTTCTGTATCAGGTGGCATCTTTTTGTCATCTCTCTTCCCTGTGTCCCATCTCAGGGTATAAATCTCACTCAGCAGGCTTTGGAGCAGCCCTGGCATGCCCTGGCTCAGGTGATCTCCAAGCAGTTTATGACCTAAGCATTATCCAGGTTGTAGCAGTGGATGTTTGCAGGGCTCCCAGGGACAGCGACATGATGAGCTCTTGTGTTATGTCACGGTGACCCATTTCTGTGCTCCCTCAGCTCGCCAGCAGCTCCCAGGGCCAAATGTAAAGTTATTTAAATACCATTATTTGCAACCTGTGCAAAGCTCTGCATCAGGTGAGAATAATTAAATGGCTATAACTGTGATTCAAGTGGAACCAGGGGAATTTAAATTGATTTGGTGGTTGTTAAGAGTGAACTTTCTGTGGCACTTTGGGCACTCCTGCTGTAATTACATTTTGAAGGGGGTGTGTGTCCATCTCCAGCTGTTACTCACCTTGTCACAGGGCTGTGTCCAAAGGAGGTGTGGCTGATCCTATTTCCCAGGCTGTATCTGGGGCTGCCCCAAGGAGCTCACCTGTGGCTGTACCTGTGCATGCCCAATGTAAGACCTGAGCCAGGGAAGGGCTTTGGACTTGCTTAAGCTGTGCCTGGATGAGCAGTAATGGAGCCTTCGGAGCATGGGAGGGTAGGGTAGAAAATGGTAACAAATCTACCTTCTCTTCCCAAGAACTTAAGGGTTATATTTTATTTTAATTTTTATTTTGGTGGTAATGTGAGTTTAAAGAAACTAAAGAGAGGGAAACCTAAAAGCAACCATGGCAAGGTGTTGAAGTTTTGCTGCTTAAACCAACCTCTCATTTCTAAGCTTTGTAGATGAACTTCTCAGCAGTCCTCAGGAAAAGAACAGCTTTGAATGTGTTTGTGGTTGTAGCCTGTCTGAAGTTAAAGATGAGCTAAAGAGGACATGGAACTGGCAGTGCTGGGTTCATGGTTGGACTTAATCATCTCAGAGGGCTTTTCCAACCTTAACCATTCTATAATTCTTTTGTTCCCCCCTCACTTATTAAAATAAAAAGAAATCATAACCTGAACAGTCTCTCAGCATAAAATTCTGTTTACTCTTTAAACCCATGCATAAATTGTTTTTCTGTGTAAGCAATCCCTGCTAATACCAGATTTGTAGGGCTGTTTCCCTGCTTCGTTCCTCCACCTGTTCCGTAAGACACACTGGTATTCCTGAGCAAAACTACTGCCAAAATATGGATTCTTAGGGTGATGGAGGGAAGAAAAAATTATTTTTGTGTTACAAATGACTGTGATTTTTCTATCTCCTTGTATAATTAGAGCTGAAGTTATTGTATAAAGTAGGATTTGATCTTTAAGCTGAAAATTGGATGCATTTGGAAACAATTTAAATTTTCTTAATACAATCTAGTTTTATTTATGTAGGTATAGTTTATATGGCAGTTGAAGTAACAGTAGGTGCTGAAACTCCTTTGATTCTTTGTAGTAGGAAAACATTACCTCACTGAGGTGTTGTCTAAGAACAAGTGGAAATGATTTGGGTCCAGAATGTGCTTTTATATCCCTTTCAGTTGTGGTCCTGTGTGGAACCCCCTTAGGTGAAGGTTTTCCTCATCTAGGTAGGACTCCATCACCCTAAGAACAAAGTGCCATTGGAATATCCTTCTGGAAGGGAGAGACACTTTATGGAATTCTGTCTCTGCTTTAGCATGTGGGAGAAACACCTCGACTTGTTTTTGAATAAATCTCTGGGAGGCAGGAGATGTGGGGAAAGGAACTGGGAAGGACATTTAGGATGAGAGACTAGGTACATTTAGAATCCACTGGAATTTCTGTGGCTCACTTTTACCCCTCTGCAGTGAGTTTGATGCCTTGGCTCAGAGGATTTGAGAGCTGTCTGTGCTGGATGAGGGCTCTGGGCTTTGTGGTTTTCTTAACCTTAGGCTTAACCCTAACCCTAGGTGGAGCAGTAAAAGCCCCATGGAGCTGAGGCTGGTGCCAAGCAGAAAGGTGTGGAGGGAGCCTTGTCTGTGTTCCCCTTGGCACACCTTTTGTAGCTGCAGAGTGCTCAGAGCTCTGGGCTTTGTGGTTTTCTGAACCCTAACCCTAGGTGGAGCATAAAAGCCTGGCTCAGCTACTCCAAGCAGCTCCTGTGGGGGAGCATTTCCTGCAGAACAGGCTGGGGATAACGACGCTTCCCTCCCCTTCCCTCCCCTCCCCTCCCCTCCCCGAGTTTGGGTCACTCTCAGTACAAGCAGGTGAAATCCTGGATGAGTTTTTCATGCCTGAGTATTTCCAGTTGTGATGCCCCAGATGGGTAAAGGCAGTACCCAGTGATGGAGCTCAGAGTTCCATCCCTTCTCCTGCAGCAGCATTCCCTCAGGCTCTGTCTTTTCCTGAAGTAGGAAGTGAAATGTGTGCAGGATTTTGGTTATGAAACTTGTGGAAAGCTGTATGTGTGTACTTGTTCAGCACAAAAAGAGGGATGTAAGCACCCTGGTTTAACTTCAGACTGTGCCTTAGTGTTCACCTTCCCTCTCCCTCATGCCTTTCCTCTTGTGCTCCTGGGGTGAACAGAATGTAACACAGAATCATCAAATCATGGAAATGTTTGGGTTGAAAGGACCTAAAAGATGACCCAGGTACAACCCATCTTCCACTGTTCCAGGCTGCTCCAAGCCCTGTCCAGCCTGGCCTTGGGCACTGCCAGGGATCCAGGGGCAGCCACAGCTGCTCTGGGCACCTGTGCCAGGGCTGCCCACTGTAGGTCTCAGATTCAGTCAAAGAGAGAAACAGAAAGTTTCTAACCAGGCAGATGCCTGGGAATCTGTTGGAAAAGAATGTAAATAAGGTTCTTTATATCTCTTGTTGTTCACATTGTTTATAGTTAAGTTCCACCACTGTGCGTCATGCACTGTGCACCAATAGTTGAGGCGTTTTCACTTCAGGCCCAATGGAATTGGCCTGGACAAAGCTCTGTATAAAGAGTGATGCATTTTGAAATAAATCAAGGTTCTACTGTCACAGCCTTCTGAACAGAGTCTCCTCATTCCTGTTCTGCCTCAACAGCGTCACCCCACCCTCCCACGAAGGAATTTCTTCCTAATATCCAATCTAAACTGACTTTTAAAGTTCAAAGCCATTTCCCTTGTTCTAGCACTCGTAACACAGCACTGGCCTGGCCATCTCAGAACAGGCTTTCACGTCAAAAGCCCGATCTTAGAAGCCTGCCTTTTTACCTGGTACTTGGAGTTATCTCTTGCACTGTGTACTTTGTATCTTCATGCTCTTTGAAACAAGAGGAAAAATTCATTTGCTTCATCCTCCTTTGAGGAATCTCCGTTTGCCAGCTGGTCCCAGCATTGAGCTCTGCTGGATCATTCAGCAATTCCCAGTGGATGAGGCATGGAACAATCCATTCCCCTTGGCAGACTCTGCTTTGAAAGGCATGCCTGTGTATTTATCAGTATATGCCTTGTGCCTTGAGCTTGTCCTAACAGCTCTGGTTGGTGCTGGAATATCAGATCAGAGCTTTTCTAGGACAGGAATTTAGGTGACAAAATTGTCTGCCCTGAGCAGAAAACTCTTCCCTGGGGGACAGTATTACTCTCCCTGTGACCAGGCACCCACACCCATGGATGCCTGGGTGGGAGCAGAGGCAATTAAGCAGAGTCACTCATTAAAAGCACTGATCTGGTTTTTCCTGCTGCCTGGGGAGAGTTTTCCCTGTGGCAGCGTCTGGAGTTCCTGTGTCGAGGCTGAGCGGAGACGTTGCTGCTGGAGCAGCTCAGAGCTGGATTAACTTCAAACCTAAAAATAGCCCACAAGCAAAAACGCCTTTTCCTTCAGCAAATTGTGGATTCTGGAGGGAGGGCAGAGGAAAATTCAGCTGTGCTGCCTCCTCTGGAGTCCTGGAAGAAAACAATGGAGCAGAGTCCAGACCTCCCTGAGTAGGTGGGATTCCTGCAGCTGTCATTGTACAGCAAATGGGCTTTTAATCTGATTGAACTGCAGTGAAACACTACACAAAATTCTGCTACTTCTAAAGAGATTTGGATTTTTCTCCTCAGTCTTCTAAGCTTGCATTTGAGATGGTTATGATCTAATATTTTATAACTTGGATGATTATGAATGACTTGAGTTAACTTTATTCCCCAATCCTTCTATTTCGTGTCAGGATACGTAATAATGCCTCTTGTGCAGGTGCTCTCTAGTATTGATCAGATGATTTTCAGTAGCTAAATAGGCTGGCCAGGTTCTGGCCTTACACATAGGAGGAAGGAGTAGCAGTAACCTGCTCAAATATTGACTCTTCTCTTTTTATTCTGAGGTGATAAAGACTAACTTGGGGGTTTTTGCCACTATGACAATTTTTGAGCAGTAATTCTGTTGATGATTGCCTGTGGAAATAAAAACTTGAGCTCTTTTTAAGCAGTCTTACCTTTCTTGCTCTTGCCAGAAGAACAGCAATGGTGTGTGAGTGGTCTGCACAGGTAGTCCTTACCCTAATGATGTTTGCAGTTCCTTATTAGGTTGTACCATAATCCCTGAACGTGATTAACTGGCAATTTACACCACAGAGCCCTGGCTTTTACTTACAAAAGCTACAGAGAAATAAACTGGAGAAACAAATTGGGAGTTAACTGTGCGATCAAAGATAGAAACGTGCCCCTGCAGTCTGAGTGATGCTGCTTTGCTGGCACGAAGGACAGAGTCTTACTTAGAGTAGAAGAGGAATTGCTGTCCAAGACAGCTTTTAGTAACACGATGAACAGCAGAGATCCTTAAGAGCATGTAAAGCATGTTTAGTCTTTATGGGCAACATTAGTTAATGTTGTGGGCAGAGTTAAAGTGAATATTCCCACCTATGTGTAATTTATAACATTCTGATTTGTAAAAATGCAGTTTAGAGCTGTTCAGCCAGTGCCCTTCTCAGCAGTGGCATGAAAGGCAGCATTGGCTGCACGTTTAAAAATAAAACAAATGTTACTGTTAGTGGGTTGGAAAGTTGTGTCTGAACTGGTTAAAAAACCAATTACTGCAGAGCAGATCCTTTTACAGCTGCTAGCAGCGAGCAAATGGGAATTGCCATCATGAAGAAGGACCTGCTCGCAAACACATTTTCAGTTTTTGGGGCTTCGAGTGGGTGGTGACTTGTTGGGAGAAGCGCTGTTAAAACACCTGATATCTGCTGGAAGAAAGGATGCAAAATTCTGAAAACAAAACTCAGTTTTAGGAATTGTTACTGCTACTTCTTTAGGCAGAAAACTCTTAAGCCTTGGTCAGAACTACTGTGTGTGGTACCACCTCAATTTCAGCTTAAAGCACTTCAAGTGCTTCTCCATCTCATCCTTAGCACCATTTGGTTGTCAGCAGCAAGTGAAATGATTCTCTCCTCTGTGCTGTCAAAAGTGATGGGATGGAAGAGGAACTCTCTTCTCTCTCGGCACAAATGGATGATATGTTAACCCAGCAATCCTATTTTCATGGTGGATTTAATCCAATAAAACCTCCTGTTGTAGTCATGGAGGTTTTCTGGTTTGTTTTTTTTTCTAAGGGTTTACATGGTTGTCTGTTTTTATGCAGTTTTCTCCCGCAAAGTTCTCATTCCCTTACCCGAGACACACTGCAAACATAAGTGATTGCAGATACATTTTCTTCCTCTCTGAAGCTGCAAAGCCTCAGGACTTAAAGCAAAGTTAAAGAATACTTGGATTTTTCAGCCCAATTTGGTGGCTGAAATTCATCATATCAGTTTTTAATGAAAGAATGCACATTGTGCATTGACAGTACTGTGAAGAGGTTTAAACTCTTCTTCCCTTTCACTTGGAGAGGGTATTTGATTTGTAGGAAGCAGGGGATGGACCATCAGTTTTGAGTAAAACCCAGCCAGTTGTAGAACCAAATACACATTTGTGCAGGTGTGGCTTGGAGACCTTCCCTGGAGAAGCTTTATCAGGACCACTCAGAGCTGTCTCCTTCAGGAGAAGGTTGATCAGCTTGGGATGTTTTGCATCTTCCTCCTAGAGGCTTTCAAAGCCTCAGTGCTATTTATAAACACTAAGAGTTGTCCCCTCTGCCTTTCAAAATTTAAACTTCTTGGAACTTAAAAGGAAATTTTTAAAAAGTAGGGAAGAAATTGCTTCAGAGATGAAGCTCTGTTCTGTGTGCTGTTCTTCCACGGATGAGCAGCAGTTGTTCATCCTGCAATTCCAAATGTTATTTCCCAAATAGCTGTTTTTTAACAAATGCAGTTGGTTTCTGGAGGAGGAACTGACTCCCTTCAGGCTGTTCTCGTCCCACTCATCCATTGCCTTTTCCCCCACCCTTCATCTGACCTAACACATCTTTGGGAAGGTCAGCAGGAGGGACAGCAGTAACTGGAGCTCAGTGACACTGTCATGTGAGAAGAAAGATAACAGTAATTAATTGTTAATATTGAACTAACTGTGAGCTCCTGGCCTGCTGGAGATGTCAGTGTGCACCTTGTGGCCAGGGTACAGTGGGAACTTGTGGTGTTTGAGTGGTTTATTCCATTAAATCTTTATGGAGGTGTCTGAACTGGAGAGCACAAATTCACTCGCTGACGCTGAGCTCTCACACATTGCAAATGCAAGTTTTAGTTTATATATTATAGTTTGGGTTTAGTTTGGATGTGCAAGGGTGGGAAAAGTCATCCCATTCTGTGGTTTAGAGATCCTGCAGGATCCTTCACACATCCTCCCCATGTGGGCTCTCAGCTGAGAGGCTGTTCCTGGCTCCCTGTTCTTGCTGGATGAGCAGAGGGGATGCAGGAGACATTGAAACAGGGCAATTGTTCAGCACTTCCAGATTTGGTACCTCGCCAGAGCTGCTCCATCTTGGTGAGGAGAGCAGGGTGTGACATTCAAGACTTGCCAGCTTAATTGAACTGGGTAAGTTCCCATTTTGTGTGTGCTGGGCTGCTGGAAGATGTTCCAGAGTGCCCTTCCTTGAATCATCTCTGCAGGGTGTGTCCCTTGAAGGTTCATAGTCAATTTTCAGGTAACCAACAAAGACTGATGAACACAAGTTTGCTAAAACAAAATTAATTCTGGAGGAAGTGAGGAAGGGAAGTGCAGAGCATCTTAATGGGATTATTAAAGATGTGAAGTAGGAAGAAAACAGATCTGTGGGAACCATGGTCACCTACTCTGAGACTTCATTTAGCCCTTGGTAAAACTGGAAATGTTAAACAACAGCTTCCTGAATCAACCTGTGTGGGGGCAGCCACCTGGAGTCAGTGACAGGGATAAATACTGCTTTATTTAGTTGGCATTAATTTATACCATAGTAGAAATTATATAATTTATATAATAATTTTATAATTAGTAGCAACTGGTGTAATTCATATTAATTTAATATGAAAGTAATTGGGTGAAAATTAGATGCTTAATAACATAGCGATAAGAAACTGTAAACATCATCCCACGGAATTGTCTTTAGGATTTGGTAGAAGCTGTCTAAAGTCTGACTTTTTACGTGCACCACAGACATGCACCAGATTACTCCAAAATAGATTATTTGAGCTCTGTGCTGACTTCACTGCTGGCCAGATGAAGGGCCAGGTAAATCTCTATTTAATTGCATACTGCTTTCCCATGGGGCAGATTCCTGAGTGCTGACAGTGATTGTGCTGGTTGTGGTCAGATTTTTTGCTGTAAATTCTGCCTGAAAACATCCACTGGAGAACTTCTGGCACTTTCATGTCTGAATATAATGCAATAGCTATAAATGTATGATGCAATGTAGCTGTAAGTGCAATAAAGATGAAAACAAGGGAAGAAAAAATGGTCTGAGCAGTATGAGAGATGAGGACATGGTAAACTTTGTAGGTGTTGGTTTTCTGAGAAACTTCTTGTCAGATATTCAGTGCCTGCGAGTGCTGGATAAACATGAATTTGTCTTTCAATTCAGTGTTTTGTGTGTGTAGGATCTGAGGAGTCTGTGCTGATCATCCTAAATTGAGCTTGGTCATATTAATGATGAGTGCCACGTGGAAACAGGGACTGGCATTACCTGGAAAAGAAGCAGCTTCTTGGCCCCATGGCTAAAAAAAAAAATCTCATGTTCAATACTGGCTG
This sequence comes from Chloebia gouldiae, assembly GCA_003676055.1. Taxonomy (NCBI): domain Eukaryota; kingdom Metazoa; phylum Chordata; class Aves; order Passeriformes; family Passeridae; genus Chloebia; species Chloebia gouldiae. Next base: position 157,378 of record QUSF01000151.1, read on the forward strand.
TAAAATGTTCTTAATCTATTCCATAACTTTTTGGTAACGGTTATTTTTCATCTGTGTGCCATATTCTCCCAAAATATGTCTCAACTGGGACAGATTGCTGTTAAATCCTTCCTGGAATACATTTCTGTGGCGTTTTTTCCAGGAGGAGGTGTCAGATTTGGAGCAGACAGATGTAGATCTCACACAGAGCTCTGTCTCCTCGGGTGGAGCAGTTTATGAGCAGCTCTTCTGGGTGGTGAATGAAACCACAAAATGGCCATGCAGTGGCACTTCTGGGGTGGCAGGAGAGCAGTTTTTATTCTTGTTCTTGTAATTAATCTTGTTCTTGCCAAGTAATTCCCTCCGTGGCACACAAAGGGTCCTTGACCCAGGAGGGATTGTCCCCAGACTCTGCTGTCTCCAGACAGACCCAGTCCAGCTCTGGTGTCCTGCTCTGTTTTCTCATAGGTCAGGTTTTCTCCTTTGCTAAAATGGAGAGGAAATCATGGGTCATGGATTGTGAGATTAAATCTAATGGTTTTGGCTGTCTGCTAGAAATTAATTTACCGCTTACTTTAAATAATATCTCTTTATCATGTAAATTAGCTGTATTGGAGGGGAAATATAAGGGAATATGTTTTTTTCTTCCCTTCCTTGAGCAGTGAGGAGTACAGCTTTTTTGTTTCCCAAGCAAAACAGGTTTCTAATTGAATAACAGAATAACTCATTGAAACTCTGCTTTGGGAGAAATATTTGGCTTTTTTTGCTAGTTCTTTTTTTAAAATGGACAATAGAGACTTGCAGTAATTAAATATATACTTGGAAAAAATCTAGGATTCATAAGTGACTTTCTAGAGCTCCTTCCTGCCCCTCTGATGGATCATTGCTGGGGGACTGCTCATTGTTCATGGCTGTTCTTGATAAATCCAGTGTTTTCCCAGCTCCCACGGAGGCCCCCTATGTTTTCTGCTGGTGTGGGGATGGATTTTGCTCCTCATTATCTTTTTGTGCTTCTTCTCTGCTTCTGGAGAGCTCCTGCAGCTCCAGGTGTCCTTCTGGGCTGGGCACCTGCTCCTGTTGTTCCTCTAGTGCTGCTCCCCAAAGGATGGCATTTTAAACCATCTCAGGATGTTCTGAGCTGGAAGGGACCCCCAGGGGTCTGAGCAGCTCTGTAAAATCTCTGCAGGACTCACCAGAAGTACTTAGCTTCAAGTACTAGAAAGCAGTTCGGGGAAAAGTTGATCATGTTTTCAGAGGAGAACTGCTGTGGTTTTGCTTGTGCTGTTGGACTGTTTATCCTGTTCCTGGGGGGTGTTGGATCAGAGCTCATGGATTTTTGGCAGTGTTGAGTTAATGTTTGGCCTCAGTCTGAAAGGCTTTTCCCCCCTAGATGGTTCCATGATTCCATGCAGGCCAACGCAGTACGATGACATCCTGGAGGGATGCAGGAGCAGAATCTCTTGAGCAGCTGGGTGAGAGAAGCTCCTGTGGGGTGCCAGCCCTGCCTTCATTGTCAGCAGACCTGGCCTGCCTGAGGACACAGTTCAGATTCCCTGTGGTTTCCTTGCCTGTAGTGCATTCTCAGTGCCAGCAGGCAGGGAGAGCTGCCCAGAGCCTCCCTTGGGAGGTCTGGGTGGGACCAGGAGTTTCCTTCACCTCAGGGTCCTTCCTCTTCTGGCCTTTGAGACTCTGGAGTCAGACCTGGGGTTAACTGAGAAGAGACTTGAATGGTAAATGTTATAATATGTAAATATTATAATGGTAAATGTTTATTTACTTATTCCTTCTGAGAATTCCTTAGGCAGCAGCAGCAGGTTATTCCGAGTGTCCTGAGTACCTACCTGCTCCTGGAGGGAGGCCCTGTGAATTTGCAGCTCTGCTGCAGGCAGTGCATTCCCCAAAAGATTGCCTTGAAGGAAGGCTCAGGTTTTCCTTTCTGCCTGGGAATGTATTAAAATTGGCTATCAAGAGGAGCAGAACTTGGGTGTCTTTCCTCTTCCTGTACAGATTTGAGATACAATTTTAGGTGTTTCATAGAAAATGTTCTGCAGCAGCAGAGTTCAGTGATGACCCAATCCGGCTGCACAACTGGAGTATAATTCGGAATATTCCTTTACAGCAGTAATTTGTAGCTAAGCCATACAAGGCTCTTTCCTGCCCATCAGTGTTCAATAGAAAACTAATTTTTATAACAGATCAGTGATTAATACCTGATCATAGGGCAAGGGCTGCTCTTGTAATCAGAATTGTGGAGACAAAATGAGGAGTCTTGATGGGGTCAATGGTTACCATAAGCCTATGCCTTTTGTGTAATGATCATTTTCTGTGAGGGTAATTAATGAACTGTTTTAAGTTATGGAGAACATTGATATTATTGACACTGATGTATGAGCTGGATTTTTAATGGAGTAGATGTGCTGACTCTGGGAGTACTGTTGATAAATCAGACTTTAATTTTATACATTCAGCTTGTGGTTAGAAATATGCAGGTATTTTTAGAAAGCTGGGATGATTTACATATTCATTTGAAAATATCTTTGTCAAAGCAGCACTGGTGTTTGTGTTCACGCCCTGCACTTCCAGCTCCTCCTGGCACTGCAGGTGCACAGACACTGTCCTGCCCTCCGGTCATAGGTACATGGAATCCTGCTTGGGAAAGTCCTTCAGGATCATCAAACCCAACCATGAGCCCAGCAGCACCACCCTGGTCCACTAAACCATGCCCAGGTGCCACATCCATGTTTTTTTGCACATTCCCAAGGATGGTGACTCCACCAGTGCCCAGGGAAATGAATATCTGAAAGAATATGGGAGAGGCAAAAAGGCAGCCAAAGCCTGGGGAGCCAAGAAATACCTTGGTAAAAGTGAGAAAATGTTGTCCTTGAGCTCCTGTACAGAGCCCTTGTCAGGTGAGCAGGAGCAGCAGCATCTTCTGGTTTTTGCAGCTGTATTGTACTGAGAAAACTTGTTTTATATTTCTCCACCACTGGGAAAAAACCACACAAACATGAAAAAAAGCAACAAAACCAAATTTTCTCTTCTATGACTCAAAAAAAACAAATCCTTTTGCTATTTCAAACAAAAAAATGCTTCATCTTTGTGCATAAATCCGAAGGGGTGTTTTATTTGAAGCGTTCCACATGTGATAAATAACTCCTGTGCTTCTCTATGGCTGAGTTTAGTTATTGTATTGAGATAAACCAATCCAGAAAATTAGTCTGCTGCACACACTGAGAGAACATTACTTATAGTTGTAGCAAAACTCTCCTCAGCACTTACCCAAAATAGCCACCAATCTTGAATTGTTTTGGATCTGAACCCCTGGAAGCTGAGTGAGTTATGCAGACAGGATACACAGATCACAGGTGAAAAATCACATGCAGAGGTGCTATTGCCTTGGAAATAATGACTGCCTTGGAAATAATGACTCTGGGAACAGAGTTTCAGTGGGAAATGAATCAGCCTGAAGGTGCTGTGGTTTATTTCCTAATTGCATCAAGTGATGGAAGATTATGACACCAAATGGCCAGTGAGAGACTTTTTACATGTTATTATTGCTTGGGTTGGCACCTTGGCCAAAGGGGGGTGATGAAGGCATGGTTGTTTTCCCGGTGCTGCCTCTACCCTGTCTGCTGGCTCTGGACAAATTCCAGCCCCTCCTTCTCCCAGGAAACCCAGCTGCAAGAGGGACAGGGACTCCAGGGGCTGGGAAGCACTTTGAGTCAGGCTTGATGAATTTTTGGTCACATAACTGACTAAAGATCTCCAGCAATATCATTATTGACTGGTCTGAGTATTAATTTGAGATGGAGGAGTTTTTCTGGTGCTGATGGAGGTTTTCCAGCTGCAGTGCCTCCTGCCTTTAGCCCAGACACCAGATCTGGGTGTGGCTGAAAATGTCCAAAAGCCGCTTCCAAACACAAATGGATTTAAATACCTGAAGCTCTGGATTCAAATACCTGAAGCTTTTAGCCCACAACAAAAACTAGTTCTAAGGACAACAATGCAATGGCATTTTCTATGAAACCACTCATAAATGGCCTCGAATAAGGCAATTTTCCTGATGTATAATTCCACAATGCAAATGGAGAATTTGGCTCCCTTGTTTCAGTCTGTGACTCATCTTGGGGAAGCGTCAAGACCTGCGATAAATCCTGCTGCAATGAATTGTCCTCATCAGTTTTCTGTGTGTTGGAGTCAGTTTAGTCTTGGCTGGGAGGTAAATTTCCATGGCTGATGGAAGGAGAATGGGCAGGATCTGATTCACAAGTTGGGCATCTCTCTTTGCCCTCAGTGCTGATGGACACAGAGCTGGGAGGATCCCTGGCTATACCAGCACTGGGGCAGCTCCAGGTGGAGCCCCAGAGGGGAAATCACTCTTTGACAAGGCTTTTTACGGGGGATAACACTGTGCTCTGCTGCCCTGAGTATCAAACTGATGATTAAGATGCAGAATTACCGCTGGCAGAGAGCTTTGATTTTTTTTTTTTCCTGCAAGTTTGTAAAATCATGCTTTAATTCCTTCACTGAAGTGAAAGTTTATTAGGAAGAGAAATGCTTTCCATGTTTGGCATGCCCACAGCAAGGGAGTCAGAACTAGAGGATTTTTAAGATCCCTTCCGACCCCAACTGTCCTGTGATTCCATGGAGGGTTCTGGCAGTGCTGTCACATAAATTACTGCTTGAACTATTGTGGACCCCTTTCCATCCCACAGACCTAAGCAGGGGTCTCAGTAAGCCATGTGAGTGGGGCAGGGCAGTTCCTCAGGTTCAGAACCCCCCCTTTTTTTTGTAGGGGAAGCAATTTGTAGCAAACTTCAGTTCAGCTTCACCCTTCTTCTGTCTCTACCACACTAGTAAAGCTGGAAATGTGTGAGTGGGAGTGGGGCTCTCCTGGGCATTGGTAAGTGTCAGATTATGCCCTTTTCTGACCCAGAGATGGGGTAACTGAGAGGCGTTTTAAAAACTTTTTTTTCCATTTTCAGTCTCATGAGAAGGGTGAGACAATACAGGTGTTATAATTCACGCTATCACAATCCGAAGCTGACAGATTCTTAATTACAAAACACTATAAGCATTTCTTGGCCTATCAGCTTTTTGCCATGCCCTGCTGGAGATGCCTTAAAGCCAATCATCTAAAACTACCCCTCGTGGGTCCTACTACAATGCATCTTCCATAGTTCTATTTCTCTAAAGTGCCTAGTCTATTTGTAAGGCCAGTTTTTGAAACTTTTTTCTAGCTCTGTTTCTCTCCTAACAACATCTATGTCCTATTCCATGGCATTTCTGAGTCAGCCTTTCTTATCTCAAAGTTTGTATCTATAGATGTGTAGAGTGTGGGCCTTCTGTCACGCCCTGAGAAGTTTCTACAAATTTATTTCCCACAGGTAAGAACATTCTCTGAATTAGGAATTGTGGCAAGTATTAATATAAATACTCAACACAAAATCACCTGTGCTTCTGGAGGTGTTTATTACATTTTATATCCTTGTGTTTAGCAGCAGCACTGGCCTTTCTTGGCTCCAGAGGAATATGGTCTCGAGCAGTGGTGCCTGGCACCACTCTTAGGTATCCAGAGGTATTTTTTTCTTCTGGCTTCTTACTTTGCTCTGCTCTGGGCTGATGGCAGCAGTTGCTGCTCCCCTGAACAGGCATTGTGAGCTCAGGCAGCAGCACAGGGAATGTGCCTCCTGGTGCCTGCTGTTAAATGGCAGCTGAAGGCGCTGGATCCTGCCCTCAGCAGCCCTGGCACTGGCTGTGGTGGTGCCTTTGCCCATCAGCTCCTGCTGTGGCACAGGTGCTGCAGTGAGGACTCCTTTCCTTGGATTAAACACACAAGACAGGAGCTGAGCACCTGAGCCTGTCCCCAGGGCTCCCAAATCTCCTCCTGCTGCAGTGCAGGGCTCAGGGCTGGGGGTGGGAGTGGTGCCTTGGCTCAGCACCTGCACTTACTGTGGGTTTGGGCAGCTTTGCATAATTGATCAGCAAAGACTTCCCACAGCCTGCAAGTGTCCTGTGCTGGCATCTGTCACCCGTGGACCCTGCACCTGCCAGAGCCAAGGTGTTCTGGCAGCCTGGACCAGGAGTCTGAGAGGAGAGCAGGGCTGATGTGCTTTTGGAGAGAGGTAATGACAAGAGCATACAGCTGCTCAATGGGGGAACTTCTGCATAGTCTGGATTTGACTTTCAGCAGGGGAATGTCTGATCCTGCTCATGGTGAGAGCCAGGACTGGCTGCTCCAGGGAGCTGCTCTGATCATTCAGATCAGCTTTGTGTGCCAGATTTACTACAGGAACACTTGTTCTAGGTTACCTGATCTCCTTTACCCACCTCACTTTGTAGGAGTTAATTTTCAGGATCAGCTGAAGATCTGAGCTGTCCTCCCTGAAACAAGCTTCCTCGAGGAAGCTCCTGGTAATATATTCAACCATGTGTTGTGTTCTTTCTCAAGTGGTGCTTTTAGCTCCAAGTGCCCAGAAGAAGAGGTTTCCTTTCCTCCTCAAGGAACAGGCTTTCAGCAGCCACAGGTGGTAGTCTCGTGACACAGAAATCTCCTCACTTCTCTGTGGAATATTTGGTTAAAATCCAAAGTGGTTTTATTTATATTATATTAATTATATTATATTAATTATATTATATTAATTATATTATATTTATATTATATTAATTATATTATATTATATTATATTATATTATATTATATTATATTATATTATATATTATATTATATTATATTATATTATATTATATTATATTTATTATATTATATTATATTATATTATTATATTATATTATATTATATTATATTATATTATATTATATTATATTATATTATGTTATTTTTTATTTTTTTTAATTTTTTTTTATTTTTTTATTATTTTCCTGAGCTTTAAGTATATTACTGTTGCCATCAAACCCCACTGCCAGCCCAATCTAGAGCCCATTTTGGGCAGGGATGAGCAGGGTGTGGTGTCTCCCAGAGCACTCTAAGCACACAAACGCACTGATGCTGTGCAGCACATCCAGGTGGAGTTTTTTGTTTTCACACCAAAGTTTCACAGGACAGAAACCATGGGAGTTTCTGGCTGTGCCACTTGCCATGTTTTCCTGGAGGCAGTTGCCATGGGGCAGATGTTGAGCAGGAATTCTTTGCAACATTTCTCTAGCCTTTTGTGCCAGTTTTTCAGTGAACAATTTGGATTGTTCCTCTTTGGTCTACTGCCATGTGAGCAGGTGTGGGAGCAGAAATACACAGGATGGAATGGTCAAGGTGGTTTGGTGACAGCCAAAGATGAGGCATAAGCAGCATTTAAAGAGAAAGATCCAGCTGGCTGGAATCCACACGTGTTTCCAAATTGCACAGAGAATTTTGGCTCGACAATGTCTGTGAGTGGAAGAAGGGAATGGAATGAGAAAGGAGCAAAAATTAGTTTAAAAGGTATTTGCCACAGTGTTTGAGGCTGTCATTTCTGTATTTTGTAGAATAATGCAGATTTTTGCTGTCCTTTGACCTTATACACACAATTCAGGTGCTCTGTAGGTTAAAATGAACTACTAAAAGTAAACTCTTTGCATTGTGGAATGGAGAAGTAAGGGCAGTGTTAACTTACATAATTCCTGTACATTAGCTATTGAAAGTCTTTCCCTTGTTAAATGGCAGATTTCTGTGGCAGTGTCTTTACAAATGCTTTTACCTAATGCCATGATTTGAGATCTCCCCAATATCTTCAGTGTCCATCAGTATTCAAGTGATGAAGTTTCTCCTTCAAGCTTTTCACTCCTGCAGATGGGGCTGCAGTAAAGCACAACTGACTGAGCTGTCTCTGGAAACATCTGGACCAAAACATCCTGGATTTGGTATCTTTTGGAAGTGTCTCAGCTGTAAAAGTGTCCATGAATTGTCCTGTGTTGTCTGTGCAGTCTGATAGGATCCTGACTTGGGATCCAGCTTGCCCTGGCTCTGTCCTGACAACATCCACCTTGCACAGAGAATTCCACAGAGAAAATATATTCAAGCTCAGTCATTTTCAGAATAAGAGAATCTGTGAATTTTTATTTATAATTTGGAGATCAGAAAGGCAGAAGTGTGATTTAACCCCTTCCACGCCCCCCTGAAGTCCTGGCAGGGCTTTGGATTTGTAGCGATAGGGAAACCTGCAGGCCCTGATGCCTCTACAATGTTCTTTTTGTGATTTCCTTTTCCTCTAAGCTCTCTGTAGAGGTTTTAATGTGGCACTTGAGCAGCAGATAGATGATAAATACACGAAAGCATTGGGAGGGATGAAAATCACTGGCTAGGTACGCATTTGTTCAGATTACTGTTTGCATAGATGCAAAAAATGAACCTTTAAATACTGGAAATATAAGATCAACACTTAATAGAATATCCTGTCTCTTTCCTTAAAATGAATTCTATAGTATTATTGACTACCTGACAAACAGTGATGAATGCAGTCCCTTTGCTGCTTTCTCTTCAGGGTAAAGGCAATTTAGCACTATTATATGTTAGAATTTAACATTGCTCTGTGTGGGGATTCATTTTTGCACATTGAAATGAAAGCAGAAACGATCAACAAACATCAGTGTAATGACGTGTTCTAACCTTGATAAGGAAATTATGCCTTGTCTCTAATGGGCTGTGGGAATTTCAGGGAGCTGTTTGCCTATGAATGATCCTACTTAGAGGATGTGAAAGCAGTGCACTCATCTCCTCACACATCCTCAGCCATCACCTGCAGCTCTGAATTAACTTACTAGGCACAAACAAAAGGTTTCAAGTATTTTACAAGCTTAATTTTTAACTTCAAATGTCAAGAATGAAATCATCCCACTTAATAACATTGTAGGTGTGTGTGACAAAGTGCTTTTCATAAAGAGCATGGAAAACAAGCTCTCAAACTGTGCCATTCCCATTCTATGGAAGTGACAAAAAGAGTGCATCCTGCTTTTTCAGTTGTTTACAGGAACCCACCACAGCTTTTCCATTTGCTGTAAACACTTGGAATAAGTATTGGAAGCAAGTGAAGAAAGTAGTGAGATTGTTGGAACTGAATTGGAGTTGGAATAACTTGGAATTGCTTTTAAAGTGCTAAAACTTTGTAAAGGGGGTGTTAAGGAATGGAATATATTTACTGAAATTGTGTTGGTTGTTTTATTTCTATTAACAATACACAATACTCCCTTATTAAGCTTAAAATCTTCTCCTATCATGCTAAGCATATTTTTCTGCAGTCTCAAGGTCCATCTTAGCCAAGCCTAAAACTTAAACTATTGTTTCATGTCCTTGCTTGCTGTACTATTGTAACTTTTCTACTTTCAGACTTTGCAGCTGTAGCTAGTTCTAAGTTTTCTGTTTTTTTTCCGAAGCCCGCTTTTACAGCTTTCTGGAAGTCTTCTTACCTTTACTGTTTCCCACATTAAGTCCTTGGGTCATATTTGAAAATTCACCAGTATTTTTTTCATGAGCTTCTGTTGGAATGTTCTCATCTCTGTACAGATTTGGAGTCACTGAACATAAGCCAGGCTCAGGAACCACTTTCAAGGCTCCATTAGTCCATTTAAAACCCCCAATTTTAGTGAATACTTGCTGGTCTCTTCTTCCAGAGACTGAACTGGAGGTACCTGCTGCTGAACCTGACCTGGACAATGGAACAGATTTTTCTGTGCTGAGACCTTACCTTGATGCTCGGTCAAGAGAAGCTTTCTACTGTTTTTCTTGGCTTTTCAAGTTGTTCTCATCGTTTGAGAAATTGGGATAAAATTACTACAGTGCTTCAGCATTTGTATAATTTCCTCCAGCAGTTAGTAGTGATGTCAGTGTAATTTTGCCAGCTTAGAGTTACATTCAGTGAAATTATAAAATCAGCCTGTGTTAGAATGTTTAGCTGTGAGTGGAAAAGTGGAAACAATCTTTCCACTCTGTGAACATTTTATACCATATTACTTCATATAATTTTTAGTGGAGTCTCCTCTTTGTCTTAGTCTGAATTACCTAAAACTGGGTATGGCCTGTAATGGTTTCAGTTTATTCAATTTACAGCCAATCTTTATTCTCTTAGCACCTAAAACAGGGACTAATTTAATCCAATAACTGCCTTTTAACCTTCCACTGACTGTCAAGAATTGCCAAGATAGACACGTTCAATGCTTCCAATATAGAAATTTCCATGTATAATATCCCAAACACAGGTCTCTGTTTCAGGTTAAAAAATTCCAAGCCACCAGTAATGGGCAGGTTCCTAACTCCTCAGTGCAGCTCAAATAATTGTAACAATGAGGATGCAGCAGAAAAAGCTTCTGTTGCCCCAGGAAAGACCAAGTGCTTTCAGCAGAACTGGCACATTCTGTGCTGATGTTGCCATGTCCTTGTTGCTGTCATGAGCAAGAGCACCAGTGAGGTTTAAGTTAAAATTGCTGCTTTTGTGTAGGAATTGCAGCTCTTGATGGTGGCCCAACTTCTACATCCTTACAAAGGGCAGGACAGGCTCCCAGCACACAGAAATATCCTGTCCCCTGCCACCTCTGCACAGGAGTTGCCTGCCATTGCATGGGTGGCTGCCTGATGTCTGCCAGCCCTGAGGAGCTGGTGCTCACTTGAGGAAGGAATGGTCCTGAAGGAGCTGCGCTGGAGTCCACCTGGAGCTGCAGAGGTGTCTCTGGGCCGTTTGTACAGCACAAATTTTGTCCAGCTGGCACGCACAGAGATGTTTCCAAGCACAGAGATGTGCTTTTCCTGTCAGCTCTGCTGTCCTGGGTCTCTGCTCAGCAGGGATCCAGTGCCAGGATTTCCAAGGTCCAGGCTGGGGTTCTGGAGTCATTATCCACCAGAGCTGCCTGCCATGGGGAGAGACTTGTTTGGGAATTCATTGCTCCAGGTAGCAGTGATTCATCAAAATCACTTCACAAACTGAAGTGACTGCTCAGGTGGGGACCATTGATTTATTGTAAAAGGAAAGGAATCTTAAATTTCAATATCTATGTAAAGAAGCCTCTGCAGTATCATCCACGTTTGATCTCTGAGCTCAGCTGTTTCCATGAGTAGAATGTTACTGCTTTTGTAATGTCTCAGTACTATAAAATAGGGCTCTTGATGGATGAGCATCCAAGAGGATGCCTTTTCCCCAGCTCTGCATCTACTGAATATAAACTTCAGTGTTGTGTTGGTTTACAGAGTTGAAGGTATTAAATTTCTTACACATGCTAAGAGCTGACCCCTGAGAAGGCAAAGCTGCTTAAGCAATTAATGCATTGAGTGCCAGATAAATGTTATCATCATTTCATTTGCTTGTGCCAGTACCACTCATTGGGTGTTGTTTAAATTTCACTGGCAGCTCAAGCACAGCTAAAAATAAATTCATTTGTTTATAGACTTCTTTGACAACAGCCAAATAAACCCACATTGTGTTGTTTTGAACAGAAGGCACAAAGCCAGCTGAGTGCTCCCTTTGAGCCTGGCTGAAGTGTGCTGGTATGTGGCTGAGGTTGGTTCTACACCTGCTTTTTCCCTCCCACCCTGTTTTATTTCCATTGAAACCTTTTTCAGGGCAGTGTGCTCTTGCTGAAGTACAGGTGTTAGTTTGCAGTGTGAACAGCAGGCCCTGTTCTGTGCCAATGGGGCAGAGCACAGAGCAAAAAGAGACTAAAAAGTGGCAGCAGGGGAACTGTTAATGCTTGGGGCTGGAGCTGCAGGGCAGAGAGGGCTCCTGGGTCCTTGAGGGCATGTCCATAAATCAAAGGGAATTTGGACAAGTTCAGAAGTGTTCCAGAGGTCACCAGGGCTTCCTGGCAGGGGAGCAGTGAGAAGCTTCACATTATTTCAGCTCAAGGACAGGAGGAGGTGAAGGAAGATAAGGAAGAGGATGAATGACATCAGCTGTGGTATCTCCAGTTGTGAGATACTGGGGTTTGGATGTCCTGGATCTGCAGAGCTCTGGAATGAACAAATGCTTCTTGTAAGAAAGGGAAATGCTGAGACAAAATGTCTTGGCAGTAAAAATAATCCTGAGAGGGTCGCTGTGGGAATGGCCTGACTTGCTGTGGGCACTGGGCTTCTGTACCTCTCTCTCTGAAGGATGTGTCAGGAAAATTAATCCCCAAACATCAGAGGTTTATGTCCAAAAAGGAGATAGAGGAGTCCTTTTACTTTATTATAATAAAGGGAGAGGCCATGGGGCATTCCCCTGGGGTCTCTCTAATTTTTGGAGGATGCAGCCTCCTTTTTATCCCAATTTCCCAGCTGCATTTCCCTTCTCTCTTTCCCCATTGCCTGAGCCACTTGAGAGGTTCAGACTTCTGATAGGCCTGATACCAGAGATTTCCCTCTAATGTACAACCCTCCCTTTTAATTTTTAACTCTTAGGGAATTTAGGGGTTTTCCCCATTGTTCCTTTCATCTTTCAATATCTGATTTCATTTATCAGCCAACCTACAGTTTGTTTGAAAAGACAAATCCATCATTCCTCTCGGATGTATGGAGAAGCTTCTGGCCAAGCTGACAGCTGAGCCCATGTTCCCTGCTCAGCCCTGCCCTCTGCTCGCCGTGCCAGGGGAGCAGACAGAGCTGCAAGCCCCTCTCTTAGGGGGAACCACGGCTTGGATGCTCTCAGCTGGGTTCTTGTAGCTGTGGTGGAGCAGATGGGCCAACATGCAGTGGATCAGCTTGATGAGAGAATGCCTAATGAAACCACAGAATCCCAGACTGGTCTGGGTTGGAAGGATCTTAAATCCATCCAGTGCCACCCCTGCCATGGCAGGGACACCTTCCACTGTCCCAGGCTGCTCCCAGCCCTGCCCAGCCTGGCCTTGGGCTGCCAGGGATGGATCAGCCATCCTGGGGAAGCTGGTGTTTTGCTTTTTTTTTTTTTATTAAATAGGAGGAGTGTAAAAGGTTATGAAGTGGTTTTGAGCAGAGAGAACTCACCTCAGAGGTACAGAACTGCGAATGTTTTCTTGCTAGGGGACAATGGAGATGGGCAGGATCTGCTTTCACTTAAGGTGGTTATGCCACTGAAAAGCAAGAGTGAAATATATTACTGTGAACAGTGACACAACATTTATTTTTTGCTCTGAGAATTAAAAAAAAAAAGAAACAAACAAACAAAAAAACAAAAAAAAAAACCCAGAAACAAACAAACAAACAAAAAACAAAAAAAAAACCCAAAAACCCAATAAAACACCAAAAGCTCTCATTCAACAGCAAAACCTTTGAAGACTCATTGGTTGTGTCCAGGTCAGTGTGAGCTGCCTGGAGAGTGCTTTGACCTAAAGGACACAAAAATAAGATGTGGCAATGTCAAGAGGCAATTGAAAATACTAAACTGTGAATTGAAGGAAAACCAGGTAGAGGTGATAGTGCAGGGATCTCTCAGGGAGTGTTTGAGTAACACTTATGGGGGATAAAGAAGGTATTTGAAGTAAAGCTTCTAAAAGCTGAATGGATTGGTGGTTAAAACTCTTCCTGAAGGTTGGGATGGTACTGAAGCTTGTGTTTGGGGACTGATTTTAAGGAAGGAGAAAAGCCATCCCACAAATCATGTTAAACACTGCCTCTCCCTACTCAACCCCCTAAAAAAATAATCAAAAAACCTCACAAATCCCAAAAATCAAACAAAGCAAACGAAAAACACCCTCCAAAACCCTTCTGAGGAATTTTTTTAGAAGTGAAGAAATGAGCTGTGTTGCTCCAATCAGTGCCAACATAATTTCAAAAACTTGTAACCTCCAGATTCTCAAAGGAAGGACATTTTCTATAGGGATGGCTGTGCCAGTAACCACTGCAGGTTGTGGGACAGATGGAAGCTGACTAATAACAAGAAAACCATTAGCTGTAAGTACAGCCATTATAATTGAAACTGAGGCCTCCAGGCATCCAGAGAGAAGCCAAGAATCCCGACTATGGGATTGTCTGAGTGTTTTTGTAGCTTCTGCATGCAGACTTAATAGTTACAAATTACAGTGTTTCTACAGATTTAACTGAGAGTTGAAATAAAACAAGTTGAAGACTTAAATCTCATTCTTTATGCAGTCTGTCTGGTGAGTTATAGCAGTAGAGTACACATTTGGTTTTGTCTTAATCTTTTCAGGTTTTCTAATTTAGTCGTAATTATGAGGAAAAATTACACCAAAGGCAGAAGAATTCCTGTGGCATTTGGAATTCCCAAGGGGCTCAGGTTGGCTTCAGGAGCAGATGAACACAGTCATCAAAGTGATTGGTCTTAAATACCCTTTAGGAAGGAATTCCTCCCTGTGAGGGTGGGCAGGCTCTGGCACAGGATACCAGAGCAGCTGTGGCTGCCCCAGGATCCCTGGCAGTGCCCAAGACCAGGTTGGACAGGGCTTGGAGCAGCCTGGGACAGTGGGAGGTGTCCCTGCCCATGGCAGGGGTGGCACTGGTTGGGATTTAAAATCCTCTTACCCAAACCATTCTGGGGTTCTGTGATGTACCAGAAATGATCTGTGGAGTCCAGCAGCTCCTGTCCTGAGTGGTGACTGGGCTCTTCCCAGTGCAGGTCACAGCAAATACACTGAGGACAGGTTTTATGACTCCAAATGTTTCAGGTTCTCTTCATGTCTGGCACCATCCTGAGCACTGCCAGTGCAGGCAGTGAGGTTGATCCAGAGGGTGAGGTGATTGAGGCTTTAGTACTTTTCTTACATCTTCACATTCAATTTAGTTTGTTCTTTAGAAGCACCATCAATTTTTTCTAGAAAACGTCTTTGCCTTTTTAATGGTAAATCACTCAGACTTCTCAAAATCTGCATGTGGAATTTAATGAGCAGATGCCCCTGGAAATAGGACTTTGGTGTAGTTTACCCTGAAAATTTCATCCATAAAGTGCCTCAGTTAAATTGTGTAGGGAGGTTTCCAGGGCTAGGTTTTGTAATTATTGTTGGGTCAGTGAACAAATTTCTGGGCTGGAAGGTTGATGGCAGCTGTCCCCACCAGTGTCTCTGTTTGTTCTTTCTCCTCGTGGAATAAGCATAGATCTTGTCTTGTATGAAAAAAAAAAAAAAAAAAAAGGGTGAGCTGTAATGGTCTCCAAAGCCTGAGGATTAAGGACATTAATTTCATGTGCAGAAAATATCTCATTCTTGTTGTAGGCTCTTGGCCTTTAACTCTCTGATCCTCCGTGTATCCCAAGTACATTTTGACAACATTCCTCGTAGGCAGAGGATTTTATTAAGGAACTAGAAATACTCGATACAAGTGAAAGATGAAACTTGATTTGATAATTTTCTAAATGTTTATGGCTGATGATTGCATGTTGAGAGGCTGAATTGATGATGAAATGTTCTGCTGTGAGTATCGTCATAGTCTGAGAACCATTTAGCTGCTGTTGGAGGCAGGAAGGATCTCTGAAAGGGACCATAATTGGAGCCATGATTATTGAAAGCCTCATTTTTTCTGAATGTAAGATAAAAGGATGAGTTGCTTGTTTAAACCTCAGTTTTAGAGAGATTTTTCTTTGTAAGGACTTACCTGGAAGTGGAGAGAGGTCTGAAATAATCCTGTCCTGTTTCTTTCCACTTCTGCTCATCCTTAATTTAAGCTGAAGTAATGCCTTCTGTATTCAATATTCCACATTCAGTACAGGTGATTGCCACAGGCTAATGCTGCTTAATATTGTCTTATCCTTCTGCAGAAAATGGATGGTGACAGGAATGTTGGAGAGAGATTTCTGATGTGCAGTTAGATATGAAAAATTTCCTGTGCAGCTCTTCAGTACTTCTGGGGTTAAACTGCAGTTCTCTCCCTCAGCTGTTACAAAGCCTCACCTCCACACCTCAGTTAATGAACTGAGCTGGAAAGGCATAGTTAAAGGAATTTTGGTTGTGAAGTTACTGTTCCCTGAGCTGGGGTAGGGACAGACAAGGCTGCAGGTCAAAGGTGCAGAAATAACTGGATTGTTAAGTTTCAGCTGCAGGGGAAAATAAGGAATTGACTCACTTGTAAAATGATAAATGTAGTAAGAATGAGGTGTTTTTCAAACAGAATGGAGGCAGCCTTTCAGTTTTCTGTTTTTGTTTCTGATTTTTTTGTTAAATGCAGTTGCAAATTAAAAACAATTGAAGGGGAGGGGGAGCAAGGAAAAGAGGTAAAACGGTTTTGAGAGCTCATAAACCAAGGATATTTTTTTTCATATTTTACCACTTGGGATTGAAGTCTTTTTTCTGGTGCTGACTTTAAGATCACCCCTCGCTTGTCGAAGCGAAATATTTTCTTGCCTTCCATATGGCCCTTTGGCAGGGCTCTTAGATCATCAGTTGGCTGCTCTGTGCAGCCTAATGGCTTCATCTTGTGAGACAGGAGCTGGTGAGAGGCTGCAGGGATGGGTTATCCTGGAGCCCTTCACTTCTCCAGACCCTCCATGTCCCAAACTCATTGTCTGCTGCATGAGGGGGAATGGGGAGCAAAGCTTCCTCCTGTGTGTTCTGCTGGCTGGGTTTCCATCCCATGGAATCCCATTGATCACAATCCCATTTTCTCAGTGCACACAGAGGGATTGTGTTGAGGACAGAGCAGGGCAGAACTGGCCAGAATTGGTGACAGTGTTGTGACATGTGCCAGGCCCCTCGGGGGGGGGGGGGGGGGGGGGGGCACGAGGCAGAGCAGCTGCTGGCTCTGCTCCACCTTCCAGAGGTGACACCAAACACTCTGGGCAGAACCAAAATACATCTCAGCTTGTCTGTGTTTAGAGCACAGCAGCTTTGGGCTGCCCCAGGGCTGCCCCCATGCCTTCCCTGGTCACAGGGCTAGCAGCATTCCCCTGGTTAGGCAGAGAATGCTGTTGGCCACGTTCAGCAGTTTGTGTGGGCTGTTCCTGGGCTGGGAGGCAGCTACAGGCTGCCCAGGTGGTGCTGGAGGCAGCACCTGCCGGGGTGCCCTGCTGGGGGAGGCTGTTCCGCTCCTGCTGAGCACACAGATGGTCCCAACAACCTTGATGGAAGCACAGGCTGCCTGCTTTGCAGCCTGGCTGCTCCTCCAAACTATTGCCAGGCATCGAGACAGCCCAGGTTACTAAAACCTGTGCTGGCCGAAGGGGAGGTGTGGAGGGCTGCATTCCAGGAGCCAGCTCGGAGCATATGGCACAGAGTGGTGGCTGGGCAGGGACACCAGGCTGGGCTTCTGCAAATCTCTCCTCATACATCTCTGAGAGTTTGGAAGGGACATTTCTTGGACAGTAGTGGCTGTAAGCAGTCCAGGAATGGATATAACAAGCTTATTATGGAGACCATATGCCAGGAGCTGCGTTTCCATGGTATTTATCATAGGATCACAGGATGGCTGAAGTTGGAATGGACCACTGGAGGTCATCCAGGCCAACCTCCCCGTTCAGGCAGGGCTCCCTGGAACTCAGGATTGTGTCTGGATGGCTAGGCTGGAGTGGAGAATACAGTGAGTTATGTGTGAGAGCTGAGTGTCCGCCTCTCGTGGGCTAAGTCTGCTGGGGCTTGACACAACAGAAATGGGATCTGTGGAAGTGGCTCTTTTCAATGCTCCTGTTCAAGGCTCACAGTTAGAATTCACTGTAACGGGTAAAAAAAAAAAAAGCAAAAAGCTATTTTCTCACCATGGTCTGTATGTAAACAGCTTTCTAAGGATTGAAGAGCTTTTGTGATCACTTCCACATGAGCAAAGCATTCCCAGAGCAGGGATGGGGGGATTCTGCTGAGCCTGGAGGTGCTCTGCACAAATAGGAGTGCACACAATCTGCACAGTGTAAATCTGTGTTAAATCTGCAATATTAACTGTCACTTAAGATGGCTAAAAGTCTGTTTCTTTAATGGCAGTAGGAGAAAATAAGGACATAAAGAATGTGACTAACGATGTTCTGGGTGAAATACTGTGCTGTCTCATTGAACATGGTTAATTGGTGGTTGTAGATCTAAAATCCTGTCAATTTAGCAAACAGATTCTTTTTAAGCCATCCGTCTTGTGTTGTGCTGTAACACAGAGCTCACACCACACCCTCCTCCACAGCCCAGCAGAGCTCATTGCCCTGTGTGGGTGCTTCTGGGGCCATACCTGGGAATTGTCTGGTTTTGGGGGAAGCACTTCCAGCAGTACCTGGTGGCTATCCGCAACGCACAGCAGGAGCTGGGCACATCCCATCTGCCTTTTGTTCAAAATGGTGCCTGAAAATGCTTCTTACATAAGTGCCCTTGGATCTTGCAGTGGGTGATTCACAGGTTTAGCTCACATTAACTTGTCTGCATGATGCCATTTCATGTGGGAGGTGCTGTCCTTTCATGCTCGAGCTGCCACAAGATCATGGTCCAAGTAGCAGCCCAAATTTAGCTTATATGTATTGCTGATGTGACTTTTAAATCTTACACTGTTTGGGGCTTAGTGGAAACTTATTTTTCAGCTTGGTGGTGGGAAATGACATCTAAACTGCTCTCTGCACTCAGAATGTATTTATGGGTTTTTTTGAGGGTGGGAGCAGTGGACTGGTGCCCAGTGAGCTGAAGTGTATGGAACATTGAGACAAATAAACCAGAAGGCTTTTGATACATTCATCATGACATCCAGCCAGTGTTTAAAAACATGGAATATGATCAGAGATACAGGTTTTTGTGTCTTGAAGTTACTGAAAGTCCTAGGACCTTAGTGTGAGGTTGGTACCATTATAGCTTAGTTGAAATTTTGTGGGAGGCTGTGGTGAAGGGACTTAATTAGTGGTGAAATTAATTCTTTTTCTCATCCTGCAACTCACCTTGTTGAAATGCTACTGATGGTGCAGTTCTTACCAGGTTTTTTACCGCTTCTTTCAAGTCTTCAGCCCAGTAGAATCTTTTGACTCCACCTAATACACAGAGCTTTGCTGGCCACACCAGTTCTTGGGAAGGAGAATCTCCACTGGCTGTGGCTGTGGGATGTGGGCTGTGTGGGACAGCCTTGGAGCAGCCTGGTCTGGTGGGAGGTGTCCCTGCCCAGGGGAAATGGGCTTTAAAGTCTCTTCCAACTCAACTTCCACTTTATACATTGCTGGCAGTGCTCTGGTGCTGATCCAGATCCTTTAAGCTGGGGTGTAAGGGCAGGACTGTGTCTGAGCTGGGAGGTTTTATTCCAGCCTGACTCTGTGCTGTTCCTGAGGCCACTCTTCCCAGACTCCTGGGAGGGGAGTGTTGCTTTCCTTGGCAGAGCTTTCCACATCTGCTGGGAACCACAGGGGCACGGAACATCATTCACACCCAGCAGGCTCAAATAAAAATCCTGGACAGTTCCAATAGATGGGGTTGGAGGTTTCCTGGCAACATCTGCCTGGGTTTGAAATGCTGTTCAGAACATTCACCTGCAGGAGCCTCACAGTGTTCCCTGCTCCTCATACAAGGAGTATCATTTCTGTAGCCATCAATGAATTCTCTCCGGAGCTCTCTCCCTTGAAGGTAATCTGTTCCTCTGCATTACACATGCTGAAGGATTTTATACACTACAGAAGAACAACCTGTGCCGGGTGCAGTTTTGGTTTTGAGGCACGTTCTGTGCTCAAAGCAAGGCTTAATCAAATGCATTGATCCTTGTATTGCTGTGTAAAGGTTCAGCTCAATCTTTTCCTTTTGTAAAAAATGGAATTAGAATGCTGTGTAATACATGGTTCCTGTGTACTCTGAGTCTCCTACAGTAACATCAGGGCTTGTGGCTTGTGGGAAGATGCATTTCAGATGGAGTCTGATTATTCAGTGAATGTTTGACATGCTGTTAGGAATCTTGGCTTTTCCCCAGTTCTTTTTATTCTGATGGAAGTGACAGCTCCAAGGAGGTAAGATCTGAGTGTCAGGGGTGGCTCTGTGAACTATTTAAAGCCCTGTCCACTTGTGGGTTCTTACAGAAAGGTTTTGCTTCTGCTTTTGTCTGGTTTTGTACCACATTGTGCACCCCCAGACATAAATCCTAGACAAATAAGAGTTTCAGAACTGTTAAAATTACTTGCTCTATGCTTTTACAGGACATTGCCATAACTCACTGCCCAAATAAGTATCTGCTCAGCTAGGAATTGTTGCAGGGATAGTTGTGTTTCTCAGTCCATATCACACACTTTGGTGGTTCTGAGCAGTGTTTAATTTGGAAAATGATTACTTAATGAGTAAGAGGAAAGCTGGTCCTGGAGATGCCTTTGGAAGCAGCTTTACCTTGTGCTGTTCCCCTTCTAAGTTCAGCTTCAGGTGTAAACAACAAATCAGATGCCACAGGACTTTCAGCTTGTTTATTATGGCTCTTGGGGGGAATAACGAGAATTGAACATTTCCTGCTGACGTGAGCAGAAATCCTTGGGATGAGGAAAAGCCACTGAAGGAATTCTGCTGCTGCTGCTGGGTTTTTGAGGTTCTGCTGTCACCTCAGAGAACAGGAGACCTGGAACCTCTTGCATCCCCAGTCTGAAGGGCTTTTCCGTCTTGTGCTTTTCCCAACGTTTGCTTTGAAATTGTGTTATTCCTGTAAATGGCTTCCAGATTTTAGGAGCTGACACTTCCATCCAAGGATGGTTTATTGCAAAATTGCCAACTAAGTCAGCAACTGGAAGCCAAGATAGCTGCCTTGCTGTTCTCCTGCATGGGGTTTTTATAGGAGGATAGTGGTGACAAGGATTAATCCTCTTGGCAGCATGAGTGGAGCTGGTTTCTGAAATATCCATGTTTTGGATATGGACTGATAGACAGTGATGGCAGTACTTAGTTAAATATCATTCAGGATTTTCATGGTCACTTTGGTTTACAGCCCTCGGTAAACCTCAAGTGCTGTGGTTTTTTTGTTTTTCTTTACATTTGGTTTTGGATCAAGGTTTATTATGATGGTGCCTGTTCCTCCTGGCCTCTGCTTGCAATGAAATTACAGTAATTACTGTTGGTAGGAAAATAATTTCTGCTTCTCTTGGCCGTAACAATCTCAAAAAGGATGTGTTTCACTGTATTTCCTACTGAGAATTAAATTCCTGGGGTCAGGAAGAAGACAAACTTGTACTTCAATAGGAGTGTAATATTGTAATATTTAGTTCTACTCAAAATGAAAACTTGGAAACCATCCAGCGCTGAGGGGAGAAATCTTGGAGAACGTTGCGTGACATTTACCTCATCAGTAATACAACTCAGATATCTAAATGGAATCTGTGCTGTTCCAAGTACTACAGCACAGAAGATATTCTATATATTGTGGGTTTTTTTTTTCCTTTAAGGTCTGCCTTGGAATAAATAAAGCAGGATACTGCCAGAAGCCTTTCAACCTTTCTTCTTGTCTCAGCAGTGCCAGTATAATGTCTTTTGTGTGGGTCAAAAGGAAAAAAACTAACCCAGAGCCCAGCACATGCTTCCTGTGTGAGCAGAAACATTAAATATCGATCCCCAACCCTGCCTTTCAAAGAATGCTTATAGAAAATCGAATGCTTTGTCTCAAACTACAAGCAGTGGGTTCTTTCTGCTCCGTGTTCATTCAATCGTGCTCATCAATTACTCATTCCCTGAGCAAAATTGACCAGCTCTGAACAACTCTTCTGAATTTACACGAGTAAATCTTACCCTTGAACATGCACATTTAGCAGCTGCGAAATTTCCCAACTTTTCTGAGAAACATGAAAGTAAAGAAGGGGTGGTGGACCCCCTTGCCCATTTGCTGTGCTGGGCTGGGAGGTGATCAGCTGGAGATCACCCTCACCTCACAGGAGATAGTCCCTGGGTTCTGTGAGAGGAGAAATGTGCTGCAGGACGGCGGCTTGGGGTGTTTGCTGCCACTTCAGTGACGCTGGTGTGCTTTGAGCACTGGGAGACTTCTCCCTGTTGGATTAGTTTGTTATTCCAGCCCAGAGGAAAGGCAAGAAATTAAGACATTAATTGGTGTCTACTGTATTTGAGAACTTGAAAGCACAAGCAATTACATGAACATCTTTCCCAGTGTAAGGTGTGTGCTCTGCCAGATGGAATTTGCTGAGAGCTGAGCGTGGGAAGATGGCACTTAAACACTGGATTCATTAATTTTTTTCATTACTCCTGGGAGTGCAGGGCTGAGCTCAGCTTCATGGGACTTCTGAGAAAACTGCTTTGAGGTTGTTGTGTCTATTAAACAACTGGTTTTTACCTATTCTTTAGTTCTTAAAATAATTTCCCTTGTCTTTGGGGAGGCAGCTTTGGGAGTGAGGGAGGAAAGGAATTGGTCAAATTGTTCTATGTTTTCTTCTGGATTTTTATTTGGTGCTGAAATTTGAATATTATGTTCCCATTTCTCCCTGGAGATGAAATCCTTTTCAGTGGGAATAATCCTGAATTAAACTTCTTTGCTTAAAAATATTAGGGAAAGAGGAGAGGCTTTGTTCCAAGTTTGATTGATGAAAGTATCTCACCTTTAACCTGCCTCTCTGTAAGTTATTACATCTTATTCCTCCTTTTTGGACATTTCTGAAATTCAGAAGAGAGTGAGGTTTTAAGGATTTCAAATTACCTTTATTTGCCAACCTTGGCCCTTTCTGAGTGTCTGATAAAGCTGAATGT
This sequence comes from Chloebia gouldiae, assembly GCA_003676055.1. Lineage (NCBI taxonomy): Eukaryota > Metazoa > Chordata > Aves > Passeriformes > Passeridae > Chloebia > Chloebia gouldiae. The sequence continues at coordinate 179,836 of QUSF01000151.1, forward strand.
TGGATTCCAGACCTATTTGCCTGTGACCTTTTCAGCTAAAGTGTGAAGATGAGATGAAGACAAAAATTAAAAGGTATAAAATAATCTGCTTCTAGAATAGTGTCAGAGTGTTGCTTCCTGCTTGTAAGGATGGAAAATAAATCTCTGTGCATGTTTGAGGAAGATGTTTATTGAGGATTCAGAGGATGTCACCTGTTTTAATATTGCAGTTATTGACTTCAGCTGTTAACTGGGTTTACTTCTAATAGATTTCCTCAAAGCCTAAGTAGATGTGTTTCTTTTCTAAATGTCGTATTAGCGGAAAAAGTACAGCAAGTCCTAGAGACACTCACTGAAGTACAAAGGGAGAAGGTGTTGCAGAGTGCGCTGTGCTGGGCGGCTGCGGCAGGGGCGCGACCGTCCCCCTGCGAGCTCTGCAATTCCCGGTTATCGGCAGGGACAGACAGGAATGACACCGGGCTTGGGGTAGAACAGGATGGATTTATTCCTGGGCTCCCCAACAGGTCTGGGGGGGGTGGGGTGAACAGAAGTTTTTATAGAGCAGCTCAGGAGTAGGGGTGTAGGAAAGTGAACCAATGAGGATATGGTAAGGGAGGAGTATAAGGTGGTGCAAATAGCTTATGAGCCTATCAGGGAAAATGGGGGTGGAATAATGCAAAGTAACAAATGGGGTGTTGAGGGCAACAAGACAAACACGGAACTCTCTGGAGAAAGGGGTAGGGATAGAGAGGATTGACAACATGGAAGGGAGGAGGTTAGGGAAGGGCTTGGGAAAACCGGCAACTGGGAAAGGGAGGGGATTAGGGAGAACAGGGGGCAAACATGGATTCAAAGCAAAACACACCACAACATCTCCCTGTTTCTTTTTACAAAAGAGAGGACAGTTCTGGGGTTCAAAATAAATTAATGAGTCTGTTACATAACATATCATATACACAATCTATCATATAACAGATTTTAGCATATGACAAATTATTACAGCAACAGAAAATAATTCAAAAATTATCAGGAAAAAGTAAACTACTCATGACCATAACGCATGGGGCAAGGATCTTCTTCGTATAAGAATATTAACATAAAATGTACAAAGTCTTTATATACAGAATCAGGGTTGGGAGTAGGAATTGCAGTGGAATTATCTTGAAGTAAGACTGGGCTTGAAGCATGAATCACCGAGGAATCTGCAGGATCTGGCTTTCTGGGGTTTGAAAGTGATTTTGGAGGTCACTCCTCTTGTAGGATGTGATCAGTGAATTGAGTGTGGTCTTGCTCATTTTTTTTATGTAATGGTGGGTATTAACTGGACAGAGTGACTCCTCTCTCTGTAATGTATAACTTAACAGGCAGATTATTTTAAAGTATCGAGAATATAATGAACAATTTTTTAGTCAAGAAATTTAGTTGGAAACATGGGAAAATGGTTAAACAAAAATCAACAAAATCATGAAGTTTAAATAAGGTCTAATGGTAAATTAATGAACTCTTTTTCCAAAGTGTACTGTGAAAACTTTAAAATAATATGGAAATTAAAAGGAACACTTGGTAGGGTATAATTAAGGAAATGGATGGGCAACTTGGGCAATCACTCTTGAATAATTTTGTTCTTATATTCATTCAATTGTTTATTTTTATTTTTATTCGGATGATAATTTTTTTTTACTTTGGACAGTTTTTTCCTATGTGACCTAATGATCTGGAACGGTTTCCGCAAAGGTTTCGAAGGGTCAAGGGCTTTGGGGAGATTCTTCCAAAAATTAAATGCCAATTGAATTAGTAATTGATTTAGTTCAGAAGAAGAATTATGATTACATTGGCGACTGCCACAAGTGTTATGGGATGCTGGTAAGGGGATGGACCTGGGCGCCCCCATCTTAGGGGGAGACAAAATGGGGGATTCCAGGTCCGGGTTTCCGTCTCCATCTTCCTCTGAAGGAGCTCCCTCCGTAAAAGGGGGTGATCTCCCAAGAAGGAGGGTCCCCTGACAGGAGGCCCCATAGGCGATCCTCCCCCCAGAGGAGGAGCCGGAATAAGGAATGGGGGATGGTCCAACCCTGCTTCCAGCGAAGGGCACTGGCCCCCCACACGCGATTTGTGCAGGGGCCTCTGCAGAAGGGCTGGGGCTGGTGGGAAACGGTGCTGGAGAAGAAGGGTCCAGGCGGGAAAGGGGGTTCCAAGCAGCATGGCCAGCGCCACCTTGGAAAGGAGTGCCGGGTGCACTGCAGTTCCCTTGAGAGGTCTGAACAGTGTCCGCAGGGCACTTGGGGTGATGTGGCCAACACCATCCCCAAAGGAGGATAGGGTAGGGTTTTGGGAAGTCCGAGGAACAGAGGGTACAGGGAGCTTCACAGAAGCCACAGGGGAACTTACAGGGGAGGAGCCCGATGCAGCTAGATTTTGACGAGGTGCATGGATGTCAGGGGCTTCTTGCATAATATTAGATTTTCCCCTATTCTTATAAACGTGTCATCATTTGATGGAAAATTTCTGCTCTATCTCCAGGCTTTGGGGGAGAACCCAGCTTTGGGTACAAGAGAGAATAGAAAAGCACCCTCCTGATAAGTGGAGGGTACCCTCAGGGGATGCACCAACCTTTTGGGGAAGAGTGAGGATCCAAGGGAGTGACGGTGAAGATCCCCTCGGATCAGGAGGGTACCCTGTGGTCTCTGCAAGCTTGGCCACCAGCTTGTGGAGACTAAACCCACCTGCCAGGGATATATCCTGCTTTGGCTCACTTACCCTCAGAGCGCTGGTGGAGGCGTTTCTGGCCATTCATCTTGAGGATCCAAGGGAATGACGGTGGTGATCCCCTCGGATCAGCTTCTTGTCAGGAGGTGCCGGTCCTGGAGTGGTTCGCCATAGCCAGTGCAGGAGCTGACTTCTATGGTGGAATCACGATAAACTGGGGACTTTATGTGCTTGAAGGCTTGTCCCCGGAGCCTTGGGTGTGGCTGCTATTGGTCCCTGGTGCAAACGAAGGAATGCCTCCCAGTGTGCACGCCTTGCCCTGCCCTGCAGGGATCCTGATGTCATCTCGCCTCCTATTCAGGGCCTTGGCTCAGCCTAATGTGAGCCATTCAACAAGCCTCTCTCCTCCTCCTGGGATAAGTCCACCCCCTTGAGGCACCTGGTAGCCTGGGGTAGAGAGCATGCAAGCAAGGATGTGAGAGAGAGTCCTGGAGCCTCAAATCTTCCACTCGGCTCCTCTTAGAGTCCAAGGCAGAGGTCACTGATGTTCGTTGTTGTAGATGTTCTTTCCCCTTCTTCTTCAATGAGGCAGGCACACCCACAGACTGACCCGTTTCTTTTAAAAGACAAAGGAGGGAACCATCCTCTGCTACCATTTGTTGTAGCGCGCCCTGTGGGGCGTGCTGGGCGTCTGCAGCAGTGGTGTGGCTGTTCCCTGCAAGCTCTGCAATTCCCAGTAACTGCTGGTCCTGCGTGGAGACAGACAGTAATGACATGGGGCTGGGGGTAGAACAGGATGGATTTATTCCTGGGCTCCCAGACAAGACTGGGGAGGGAGTGAACAGAAGTTTTTATAGAGCAGCTCAGGCGTAGGGGTGTAGGAAAGTGAACCAATGAGGATATGGTAAGGGAGGAGTATAAGGTGGGGCAAACAGCTTATGAGCCTATCAGGGAAAATGGGGGGGGGGGGGGGGTGGAATAATGCAGAGTAACAAATGGGGTGTTGAGGGCAACAAGACAGACACAGAACTCTCTGGAGAAAGGGGTAGGGATAGAGAGGATTGACAACATGGAAGGGAGGAGGTTAGGGAAGGGTTTGGGAAATTTAGCAGCTGGGGAAGAAATGGGACTAGGGAGAACAGGGGGCAAACATGGATTCAAAGCAAAACACACCACAACAAGAAGGTACATGGCTTTTGAATGATAAATGCTGGAAATAACTGTCTCCTAAGTATTTGTGTATTACTTTACAGGTCTGAAGGTGACAGCTCAAGAAGCCTCAGGTATGTGTACATCATCTTGATATCTTTGTTCTAAGAATATACTTTATTTAAAAGCATTATATGGAAATAGATTTTTTTTTAAATGTGGACATTATTGGTTGTGCTTAGCATGCCATTGGTGTTTTGAGTAATGGTTTTTCTCCCTTGGAGAAGTTACTGAATGATTCCATCTCCAGTGTGGTTTGAGAGTGAGGGATTAGTTTGGATCATTGCAAAAGATTTATAGTTAGTTCCTGGTGCCCCAAATCCAAGTTCCTGCTCAGCAGCCCTGTGCCCTGGGAAGCTGTGTGCCAGCTGCCTGCCAGTTTTGGGGCAGCATCTGTGCTGAGGGGACATCCATGGACTTGTCTGGCTTTCTTAGCAGTTTCCTCTTTTCCACCTGACAGGGAGAGCCTTCATTGACTAATTGTTACAATGCTCATTCTACACTTGGAAGCTTCAGATAACATGCAGAATTTAATGTTACTGTTTGATACTTCACTTCCAGCTTACTTACTTGATGTTTTACAGTCAGGGTGGTTTTTGTTCCTACCTCTCTGCACATGTGGCTGAATCAAGCTTGTAGAGCTTACAAAAGTGCTCTCAACATGACTGAGATGTGAAAATTCCATCCTTGAATCTGAAAGTGTTCCATATTCATTAGAGCATTGCCATTAAGCAGATGCCTTGATTCTCCAGCAGTGTGACTATTGATCAGTGATAATAAGGTTCATGATATTGACTGTGGCTTCACCACAATTCCCTGCAGTGTGTTTTGGGAACTGTCAGGACATTTCATTTTAAGGCATTGTGTTTATTTATTGTAAAACCCCAAAGCCAAGGCAGGACCTTCCCTGCAGGCCTTGCAGAATTAGAGTTCTAACCCACAGGTGTGCAGACTACCTCCAAGAACAGGTGAGCTGCAGGACAGTCAGATATCAGAAAACCAGAAGTCTCTGGAAAGGATTAAAGATCCTGTGGAGGTGCTTTTGACTTCCAGCAGAATTCAGGATCAGTGTGGTGTGGACCTCAGCTTGAGGCTGTGCAGGATGAAGTAGGAATCTGTGTAATGCACAGCAATGAGCTGGATCTAATCCCAAGGCTGCCTGTGGGCATCACCACACTTGGGTTTTTAGCTCCCAGCAGAGTTGCCAATGTGCTGGCAAGCTGTGGAAGGACTAATGCTGGCCAGCTGTTGCAAACTGGAAGTAATGCCCCTGGTGTGTGGATTTCCAGCAGTGTGGGCATGTTTCAGCCTCTTGTGTGTCCCTGAGCCTCCGGTGGGATTTGGCTGCTCCTGTGGATGTGTGTGTGGAGCTCCTCTCTTGCAGAGTGTGTTTGGGGGATTTAGGCAGTGGCCAGGCACATCTGCAAGCTCTGCCTTCAGCTCTGGTTTGGTGCTCCCTGAAAACCAAACTCCAGCCCTGGCTTCTGGCAGGCACCTTCATGCACTGGGGTGTTTCAGCCAGGGTTGTTGGACTGACAGGGCAAGGCACTGGTGGAAGGTGTTTGCCAGAGCCATTCCCACCTGAGAGGAAGGGTCTCTTCGGGCCTGTGCCCCTCTGGGACCTGTCAGTGCCACATGGGGCATGTTCCACCTGGCTGGGCTGTGGTGGTGGGAATCAGCACCCTGGGTTCCTACAGACACCTGGGGGCAGCCAGGCTGAGCCCTGGGGTGCTGGTGCCATCTTGGTTTGAGGCTGTTAGGGAATGAATTCTGTTATTCAGTGTGAGCTTCAGCTGCTCCAAGACAGCTCCAAGACTTCTCTGACAGCCTGATTTTAACCGGACTGATGCAGTAGCAGGCAATCAGTGTAAATTCTCTATTCTCCCTCTTAAACTGCATTTTCTCTGAGGTGAAGTGTCACTGTGCTTTTGTGTTTCTGCCTGCACAACATCCTGGTCAGCTGTGGTCTTGTCTTGGACAAAAGCTCCCTAAGCTCTCTTGATGTTTGAGCAGCATCTTTATGTTGTGGTTAATTTGCTTCCTACTGTTTCTCCTTTCTTTCTGGCAGATGAAGATGAAATGTAATTATCTCAAATGAAATGATCAAGGCAGTCTGGGGAATAGTGCTTCATCTCTGGAGTGATCATTGTTCCTGCTCACAGAGGCATCAGCAAAATAGCAGCAAATCCAAATGCTGGCCAGCCAAATGGTTCCTTTAAATCAAGGGGTGCAAGGAGCCACAAGCAGGTGGGAAGGCAGGGATAAAATGTCCTGTCTCAGTGTTAACTGGGCAGACAGCAGGTCCAGTGAAGTTAGAAGGGCTTGTGTTTGTGGTCAGTAAATGAAAGTATTGGTTAGAATTGATTGAGTCACAGCCGTTGACGCTGAAGATAAAAGGATCACTCCAAATAAACTGAGATGCAGCCAGAGATGTTGGTCTCTCCCAGCTGGGTGAGTGTAACCAGGCTCCTGACCCAGAGATTGGTCTGGAATAGCTGGTGTTTTTCATGCTGGAATGGAATATCCAATGCAAGTGATGCCCTGAAATTTTGCACTGTGGCTCAGTTGCAAAGAATATTGCCCTGGTGGATTTGTTTTCAGGAGCTTTATAGCTGCTTGTAATGAGGAAATTGCATCCACAAGATGTTTTATAGTGCTGTGAAATGCAGAAAACAGAATCTGTGCAGAGACAAAGCTGACACAGCAAAGCAGTATGATTCCAAATAATACATTAAAACAACCAAAAATCAGCTTGACTTTATTTCTTTAATTTGGCTTTCTCATTGTGACAAAAAGTCATGAATTATCCTGTTGTACAAACCCTTAAAATTCTTTCTGCTTATAATACAGTTGTAGTAATAAACTCCCTTTGGTTTCCCTTTGGAGAATGCCTCATAATTTCCAAGCTGAGGTATTTGTTAAATCTTTTAAAATGGGGAGATTGCTTTGAACACTTTGCATTCTGAGGTGTAATGCACACACACAATGTGGAGCTGTCAGTGTGAGGAGATGCTTTAATTAGCTGTCTTTGTTCACATGTTTCCAGGAGAAAATGCAATTTGTTTTACAAGGCATTCTGATATTTAGTGGTATGAGGTGACAGCCACGACAAAGATGTCTGTGCAGTATATCCTGTCAAAGTTTTCAGGGATTGTCTCAAGATTTAGTAGCAGATGTTCCTTTTCCCTCTGCACAGGCCTTGTGTGTTTAAAAATCACCAGAGGGGAAGATTTGAGCAGTGTGAGGTGCAGAGGGGTTCAGGGAGCACCTCTGATGAGCAAACCTCTGAAACCTGCCCAGAAACAGCACCTTTAGGTTTTTGTTTCTTTCCACTTGCTCCTTCCTAGTTGTGTGATTTTAAAGGAGAAACTAGGTACAAAATGAAGGCAGCTGTAACAAAACTGTATAAAAGGAGAGGCTTTCATGGCTCCTGAGCTGAGAGATGCCAAGGCTGTTGCCAAAAAGGTGTGGTGTCCTAGGAGGAGCTATGAAATTGGCCCAGAAAGAATGAAAAGGCTGAAGTTTAATTTAAAATTAAGAAGAAAGAAAAAAGGGCAGCTGAGGTACCCATTATGGAGAAAACATCAGCTAAGTTATTTAGCTGAACTAAAATAAAATTGTGATTTTTTTTTTCCCCATCTGTAATAGATGGAGGAAATGTGTGGAGTTGTGTCAGTTGAGGATTACACAGGAAGGCTGATTCCTTGTAAAGGTGCACAGCAGATGAAGTGGAAAAGTAATTGTCTAATTTACTTTAGAACAGGACAGAATTGTGGAGCATCAGCCTCCTTCTGTGCTGGGTGGAGTGGGAGGATTGGCTGTGAAACAGACCCTGACAAACTGCAGGGAGGCAGCAGCAGAGAAAGTCCAGCAGGAAGCAAAGTTTAAGTATCTCTTTGTTTTGTTTTACTCCGGGAAAATCTGCTTGAGCTGTGTGACTCAGCCTCCTCCCTGAGAACCTGCAAAGTACAATCAAACACAGAGAGACTTGTAAAGCTAATTTTCAAGTTGGAGTGTATTGCTGTGCCATCTAAATGACTCAGTATCTATATGTAAAAATGGCCTTTTCTGGCTGGTCTTAATCATTCTGTAATGACTCTGCTACAGTTTTATCACTAGTCCTTAAAAGGTGCAAAATCATCACTTGTTAGTAATTTTAAAACCTCCCAAATTTTCTTCCAATAGATTTTTACATAAATGTCAGGCTGACCCTCTCCAGTGGAGTGGAATCTGATGAGTCTCCTGATGTTAGTTTAAATTAGTTTTATTGCTGCTAACAGAAATAAAACATATGGAAACAGCTTCTGGTAGTTGAGATGGCTGTGGAGCTTCCAGTAGCTTTCAAATGAAGATTTAATCTGAATTTCAGAATGAAAGGACAGTAATGCATTCATCAAATTGTCAGAACTGCTTCTATGTAATTTTTAACAGTGAAGATACATTTGTGATGTTAAAAAAATCCTTTTTTTGCCCTCCCAAAAGTTGTACGAAACATAGAACCAACCAGATTTCTTTATTTCCCAGTGTCTTGCCTATGGAGCTTAACCTGCACATGCTGGTGAGCAGGAGGGGTGTGTTTGTGGTTTGATGGTGTTCAAAAGGTGCCCATAATTCTGTGTTTATATGGATTTTTATTTTTCTGGATTTCTTACTGAGAATCTTCAGGCCCATCATGATGTTTCATCACTGCAGATGAGTCTATCACAGCCACAGCTCCACCAATGTTTTGTACAAAAATGTCCTGCATGAACTCCCATCTGTTTTCCCTCCTTAATACCATAACTTTAGACTCAATCCTCAGGAAAGTCCAAGAGCAATGTGAATGGGTGAATTAGAGGAAAAGGGGATGTTGAGTTTTTGGAAGGAGTTGTGTCAACACAGGTAGGTGTCTGTTTACAAGCAGATGAAGTTTTTGCATCAGGCCATACATTATATTAATAGTTTGACTTGTGAATTGCTGCAATTCTGCTTTTTCTACTGAAAAGTAGAATCAAGTGGCTGAATGTTGGATGCCATCCAGGTGGGTAAAGCAGCACATGCGAGCGTTTTGCCCACACTTATTTCCAGTGGGAACAGACAGCTGTAATTTATGGATCCGAGCGCTGATTGTGCTCCACAGAATTCTCTCGACGGGCCAGCAGCTGTTGAATTTGCAATCTCAGAAGGACAAAGCTTTGTGAGTGGTTTCACATTAATTCAGTGCAGCTCATTTCTATCCCCACTTCTTGGAGGGGCTGCTCTGGTTATCTGTGAGATAAGGCTGTTTAATGAGCGACATGTCTGCACAGCTCAATTTGAGGAGCAGCGCCAGAGGATTGCTCTTTGGAATATAGAAAGTGTTTTGAGTTACCTTCATTATTTTTCCATTATCTTTGGGTTGCTTTTGTTCTTTTTTATTAGAATTAACAGGAAAAGCTAGGTGAATCTTGGGGTTGGAATGGGAATATAAAGAAAGGGTAAATGTGGGGTGTTTTGTACTTCCTGTGGGTTCTGTAATTTTCCTGGGGGGCTTTTCCCCTGCCTTTTGCTGTGGGCAGGAGAAATGTGAATTTCTCTCTTCCTTCAGCCACCTGCAGCTGCCTGAAGGGTCTCAGTCCTGCAAAACAGAACTGGGACATAGCAAATTAAACAGAACCACTTGGGATCACAGAATATCCTGAGTTGGAAGGGACCCACAAGGATCTCATAGTCCAACTGCATCCCCACTCTAGCAGAGTTCCAGAGGGGGAACAGCATATGATCTGAAGCTCTCTTATGGGTTTAAAGTAGTTATTCTATTTATGTATTTATTTGTAATGGAGATGCAGTGTTATTCACAGAGCACTGTGAGGACAGGAATGAAACCTGACTTCAGGAACAGAATTAACCAGCATAATTTTCTCTGCAAAACATTGAAAATAGTCTGCGCCAGCTATCAGAAATCCATGTGCAAACTGCTGGGATCATGAGTAGGAGACAGGCACTTCTGTTGAGGAGTTGCCTCTATGCACTGGTGGAAAAAAAGTCTTTGCTTCCTTGCACATAATTTATTTCTTTGAAAAGAATTAATGTATGAGACATTTCTAGATAGGACTTGAAGCTAAAGCAATTTTCCTGTCGTGTTCTGCACACCAACAACTCAAAAGGCAGAATTTCCCCAGTTTTTCTTTCTGCTCTCATTGCATTATATAGGTGGTCATGGTTAGATTAATTCCATCCAACAGGAAAATATGCAGCAAAAAAATAGATCTGTGAAAATAATCTGATAACTTTCAAGGCCCTTGTTTATTTTTTGCTTTCCTAATCTGTATCTTAGGTAGTTTTATGCCTCCACATAGCTCAAGAATGCTTCTTGGATTAGGAATTAACTATGATTCAGGTATCTAGTTCCTTATCTGAGCTGTTTTAATGATGCTTTTGGAAGTGTTCCAGTAAGTGCAATTGTTAATAAATAGAAGATGAAGTGAGCAAACTGTGTGTTGGGGAAGCTGAGAACAGTTATAAAGACAAAAAGAAAACTTCAGATTACCACAAAATACATTATAAATACTTGGAGTCAAGACTAAAGCTTCATTTGTATTTGTGACTGTAGCAGCCAAATATGGTATTGATTTCAAATTATGCTGATTTTGTTGTTGCTGGGTTTTTAAGTGGAGCTGTAGATTTTGCCCCTTCTCAGCGATGAACAAAAGGCAGTAAAAGAAAGGCTTTGCTGGAGATTCCTGGTTATTAAAGCTCAGTGAAGGCTGTAAGCTGTGAGTTGTTTAGTAAAACCTCCTGAGTGGAAGCTGTACCTTCAGTGCCTCCTTGCTTTGCCCCATCCTGAGCTGTCTTCTCAGGAAGAGAGGAGCAGAAAGTGAAGCCTTTCCCTTGTCTCCATAAAGGAGATACTCCCTCACTGCTCAAATCCCATATTGATCCTGCAGTCTCAGGAGATGAACAGGTCTTTAAATCCCTGTCAGCTTAGTCTTGCCTATCTCCTGCATCAATTTGGCCTCATTAACTTTTTGTTGATTAAATCAAACACATTACTTGGGATACCCCTGTAATTTATTTATAATAATTAACTGTACCAGGGGAATAACATTTCCTCCTCTGAATTTTAATTCAAGAAGCAGTATCTGTACACAAAAGTAGAAATTGCAGCTAAAATTAATAGAGCTGCACAAAATACTATCTACATTTACCATACAACAAGTCTGTAGAAGATAAGCAGGAACTGACTTGCTCCTAGTCGAATTTTATTTGACCTGCCTTGTGTATGGTGCACTAATGATGAATCCCATACTCAAGAGCCATGATTTGAAGTGTTCCAAGAGCACAGTTAGCAAATGTTCTCTGGATATCCTCAGGCTTTCCATTTCTTCACTTATTTTTGTTTATTATACAAAGTAAATTTGATGTTTAGAACTGGTAAAGATTGGGGCGTATTGCTCGTTAAAATGAACCTTGAACTCCAGTCCATGACATCCTTCCTTTTGGATCCTGCAAACCCATCATGCATGAATTAGTATGACTTACCATATTCTTTTTTGGGTAAAAAACATCCCTTTGTGCTCAAGCAAATATCAGAAATCTAGCAAGAATTCATTTCAGCTGCTGGCCTTCTCATAACCCTTCTGCTTTGATGCATAAATTGAGGGAAGTTTCCACTCTGCAATGAAGATGAGCATTGCAGCTCACCTATTGTCATTTATTATGTGCTCAGAAGGTACTGAGATAAGCCTGGCTTGCCTGGGCTGTTACAGCTCTTGATTTTTTTGTCATTATCTATTTCTGCTGCCGTTGGTTTTGAAAGGAGCTGCTTTGAAAGGAGCTGCTGCTAAGTCACCTCCTGCCCAACGCGTGCCCCTGCCAAGGGGACAGCAGCCTTTGAGGCACAGCCACAGAGGACTGAAGAGCAGCCAGGAAATGACGGGAGGGTGTTGGAGCTTTGCTTTGGTTGTGCACTTCTTATGTTGTGAAACAGCCTTTGTCTTTGAAGAGCTGTGGCTGTGCACCACAATGGAATTGGTAATCCCGTGGCTCTAAAATGTGCTGCACTTCCACAAATAATTTAATTGTGAGTTAGTTGACACTGCTGGATTTAGGTATCAGAACCATTTCACTGCCTGGCTGACAGACCTTGGACAAGCACAGAAGAATATCTGGAAAAAGGTGTCACCACTGAGGGGTGTGCACATTGCAGGGAAGCAGAATTCTGTGTGGATTGCTTTGGGGTGCTCAAGAGGAACCAGGCAAAGAGCACTTCAAACTGGTAACACAAATAGAGCTCCCCTCATAGTCTAAACCAGTCTCTTTTGGAGATTCACCTTCATTTGTAAGTCAAAGAAGTTACTTTTTCAAATCCTGGTTCATAAGAAATAGTTGACTTAAATCCTAGTGAGAAGCAGTCTTGTTTTATGTCAGTGTTAAATATACATAATGACTTCAGTATTTAAAGAAGTTTTTGAGAATTCTTGAGGCATTTAAATACATATTACTCCATGTATCTTAATCACACCGAAAAGAATATTCTCCTAATTTCCCATCTCAGCTCCATAGCAGATGCAGACATATGTATGTGTCTGTTAGTGGAACTGTGTAGGCAAAAAGAGTGGAAGCTTTAATATTTTTTCTTTCCTTTTTATTTGAATTAATTTTGTAGTAGAAGCAGTGTCAACATGTGCTGAGCAAGGCTGGACAAGGCAGAGGAAAAGCTCAAGGGTTACTCTTCACTTCACCTCATTGTGTCTGTATTTTGGAGAGGTTGTTGACTGACTTACAGACCTCATGTAGGAGGCGCAGGATTGTCTTCTCACCTTCAGCCTCCTCGATGGCAGTGTTTGAGTGCACAGATTTCCCAGGTGTGTTTCAGCTTCAGTGCTGCTGAGTCCTGAACACTTCTCAGACCGTGCTCAATGAGCCTCCTTTACCTTGTGCCCTCCAAGAGTGACCCAAGTTCTAATTTACATTAGGCCATTAAAACTACAACCTGAAATAACCCCCCAAACCCCATAGCCCATCCTGTAGGGTTGGGTGGGATCGTTTACAAAATTAAATAGGGAAATGCTCCCACACAAACTCCAGGGACAGTTGGCCTCTGAGTCCTCCCTCACCCCTCATCTCAGCCATTCCCAGGCTCAGGCTTTTATGGAGGTCTTTAATGGAGCTCAGTAATGAGCTTTTTAATTATCACTTGGAGGCCAAACATCCTGGTGCTGTTTCTCAGCCAGAGCAGGTCAATCCTAAAGGTGTGGGATTAGATGGGAACCATAAAACTGATTATTTCTTGAATTTTCTTTGCACTTAGCCAGTGGCAAAATTGATACCTTCTCCTTGAAAGGATGTAGGAGGCTATTAGGCAGTGGATAATTAACAATAGAAGGACGGTGGAAAGGTACAGTAAGACTGTAAATTAATTACTGGTTCTTTCTTGAGAAAGGACAATGTGATTCCAGAAACTTGTCTGGTTTCAGTTCCAGCTACAAGTGGGCAATATTAGGGAATAAAATTATGCAAGCAGAAAATAAGTGCTCTTAACCAGATCTGCAAAAGAGGAGTTTTAATTTCTGTCTCCTGCCATATAAACCCTGAGCTCTTGCTTTGTCCTCCTTTCTCCTAATAGTAGTGCAAAGTGTGATGAGCAGGAAATTTCCTCTTAAATGTAAGAACTAAGCAGTGGACAGTCAGCACTGACCCCCATGGGCTATTTCCAATTAAACTCATCCTTCCATAAATTCCCGAAGTGGTTGGGATCTCTGGCTGGAGCATCTTTGTTTTCCTGTAGCATTAGAAAAGCAAATGAACTCTGCCTGTCTGATGAAGGTCAAACATCTGTCCAAGCCACATGGATCCCATGCAGCTGTAAATAATTCTCATTAGGAAACAGAAGCTTGCTATTTATGCTCATTATTTTGGGAGGTACAAGTTTAAGACATGGAGTTATAGAGCTTTTACCCTTCAGTTGCTGTGCACATGAAACACCTTTCACATTAAAACTTCATGTTCACTTAAGTGATGCGTAGATGAACTGCTGGCAAAAATCCAGATGAAAATAGGGGTGTTGAGAGATGGTGTGATGTGGATGATGTGGATTTGCTTTTTGGAATACCAGGAAAAGAAAGCAGAAGGGTTTGAATGGTCGAGCCTTTTTAGAGCAGAGAGATATTTTTAGGTTTCTGGATTTAGAATATTTCCTTGAAGTCTTGTTGTACCACCTTACTCAGTAATTCCTATTAAAAACAGAAAGGTTTTTCTGTTGGGCTTTGTTAACTTTGTCTTGCATGCAAGCACTTGCAAATGTGAACAGCACTGGCAGGAACCATCAACCAAACACTCAGAAATTCTCTGTTCAAAAGAACCACCTCACAGATGGTGAGCTCAACACACAATTTTAACAGCTGTTCTCCTTGAGAGAAAGTATTGATTCTAAAAGTTGTAGAAATGGAAAGAGACTAAAAAAAAAAAAAAAAAAAAAAAAAAAAACCAGCCCAAGAAATTGGTTTTCTGTGTCTTTATTATTGCAAAAAGGTTAAGGAAGAGCTTGGAGTGCCAGTAATGGAGTTGGAATTGTAGGGTGATTCATGTGCATGGGTCTGGATTAAAAATGGCATGTACCACCATGAAGGGTAGGAAAGCAGCACTGTTAACCCAGGGAATCCGTAATAGCTGGAAATACCGGGTTTATGTTCCTGCAGCTCCCTGGAGGTGGGAGCACAGTGTCAGGGGAAGATTCTCCCTGGAGATCTGTTAGGACAGACTTGTACTTCTTGTTTCTGGATTCATTAATGGTTGGTTTCTGTTTTTTTTTTTAATTAGGACAAAAAGCTTTAGTACCATGGTTGGGATAGTCTCTTGCTATCAGACCCAAAGTATCTTAAAGCTCCTTATTGCTTTGGGCACTTGGGATGAGCTGGCTGTGAGAGGAGAGTGGAGCTGATTTTTAGGACAGTGATTTTAAAACAGGTGTTTGTAGCCCTTCCTCTCTCCCCTTCCTAAGTGTAATTGCTTCAAAGTCACAGAATTGCCAGTAATCTCAAAACATTTTTCCATAGCCTCTGGGTTGTAGGTAGGTTTTAGAGGGTGAGATTGCAAACTGGGGACAAAAAAGAGGTGGCAGAGCAGTGTGAAAGGCACGGAGGGAGGGATAAGCTGTTCCACGGCTCCACCAGAGCAGCAATGGGGCAAGGATTCCAATATTCTTTCCAATTTATTTTTTCTCTGTCCCTGAACTCACAGTTGACTCCAAAAAGCTATTAAGGAATAGCTTGAAGATTTGCTCTGCCCTGGAGTGCTGGGAATATCTTGTTGGAGTGTCCTGTGCTGTAAAATATCTGTGATTCAGCTGATTGATCAATAATTTAACAAAGTGATTAAACTGGGGCTGTAGTAAGCAGAAAAGCTGATTGGATAAAACAGAAAATACTCTAAATTAGGAAGAAAAGGTGAACACTGATTTTGTGTGTGTGTGTGTGCACATTAAATGAATAGGATTTTCAAGCTCTGTCTCCAGAAGAGGTATTTTACTGGGCTAGTATTTAGGAAGAAGATAGCACAGAATTCTGTTACCTCAATATCTGTGATGAAAGATACCTGTACTTACAGAGATAGGTAGAGCATGAAATAGTGCAGGGTGTCCATGGTGGGAAGATGGCAAAACGTTCAGAAAAAAGAAAATTTAGCAGGAAATTATAAACTTAGTATTGATGACCTCAGGTAACTTCCACATCAGCTCAGTCCCACTGAGGACCACAGAATATAGTCAGGACAAAGGGGGGGGGGGGGGGGGGGGCGTCGCTTTAAATGGGAAGGGGAGAGCTATTGGGAAGAAATTCTTCCCTGGGAGGGTGCCCAGAGCAGCTGTGGCTGCCCCTGGATCCCTGGCAGTGCCCAAGGCCAGGCTGGACGGGGCTTGGAGCAGCCTGGGACAGTGGGAGGTGTCCCTGCCCGTGGAACAAAATAAGCTTTGAGGTCCTTCCCAACTCAAACCACTCTGATTCAGAGTTTTGGTCAGCTGGTTTTAACTAATCTTGCCTGATATTAAGTAGGGATTTTGTCCTGGGTCTTGAGGACGGTGGGGGGGGGGGGGGCTGTGTGAGCAGCACCGGGGGCTGTGACCCAGCTCGGGGCAGGAGGTGCTGGAGGTAACCAGGCACAAGGGAGGAGCTGAGGGAAAGTGGGATTTCACCTGCCAGTTGTTGGGGTGGGACCTGTGCCCTCTCAGAGCCCTGGTTCAGCCACAGTCCCTTTGAGTCTCTCCCCTAGGAGCCAATTAACTGTAAACTGTAATTAAAAAGAAGTGACTGTGTCTTCAAACAGCCTCCTAAGTGCCATTTTCTGTACAAAACAATGACAAATACCTCAAGATAAGAGAAGGCTTAGTGCATTTTAAGATCTTTATGATGAATAAATCATCTCCTTTGTAAGGCTAATGAAAGCAGATGGATGTGAATGCTGGAATGCAGTTGCTCATTAGGAATTCCCTTCCAAAGTGTGTCCCTGGTTAGTCCTGACCAAACACTCCCTGAGGATCTGTGGTGTGAAGTGATGATGCAGAATGCATCAGGAGCACAGCCCATTGCCAAATATTTACTTAACTGCACTTAAATCCTATTCACATCTCACCTTTCTTCTCACTGCAGGAAGGAAGGGTTGCAGGGTCACAGATACTCAGAAAGGGCACACAATTAAGAGTGTTGGTGAAACTTGCCATTGAAATAAGGGCAACTGCTCCTAACACAGAGCAGAATTCTGCTTTTGTGGACACTTTTGTCTGTTATGCTGATTCTAAGTGGGTACTTTGATATGTCAAGTGATAAGATAAATACAGCAGAGTTTGCTCTTGCTGCTTTTTATAGTTTGGTAATGGATGTTCCTCACTCTTAAAAAGGCACTGTTCAGCAAAAATTCTTTCACCCACTTCATGTGCTTTAAACTGGCTTAGAAACAACTTCAGAAAACGGCTAAAAATCAAGCCAGAATTTATTTCTTTGAAGTGTCTTATTCTTCCTATTTCTCATTAGATGTAAACATTAAGTTAAAATGTACCATCTTCCAAGTGTCTATGGAGGCTCATTTGGCCACTTGCAAGCAGGAAGCAGCTCTGGGTATCTGCAGCCAAGACATTAGCCTAAAAACGAAGGGATTTGTAGGTGCCTAAGAAAATCTCTTCAAAAACAAATCCTTGGAATCATCATCTGAATGCTAGGAGTGTACAGCTTTAGCTGGGTTAGAGATGCTGAACATATATATATGTAAAATATGTTCTATATGTTATTAGATAATAAATTAATGTCTGTTTATTGGTGAGTTGTAATAGCATTTTATAAAATGCCTCTTCCCCCTTGCTGTACCTTGGCTAGAAGCTCATTGTCCCTTTTCAGTCCCTGTTCCTGTGATTAGTTATGAGGCATCATCTGGATGTGCAGGCTGAAAACCTGCCCTGACTGCTCTTCTGTGTTTGAAATGGTCTCTGATTTTTCTGAGGGTTTGTTATTATAAATACCCAGCACCTGTGCTGGAGCAGGAGCCCAGCTTGTTCTTGTTAATCTTGTCACATCTGCCTTTTAGGACTCCTGCGTTACAAGTACTCCTGGCTGCTCACTGAGAGTTCTCCTTGGGTGACTGTGGGTGGTTTTTGGGGAAGCAGGGGTGCTTTGGAGATACGACAGAATGATTTATCACCGGAATTTTGCTGGACTTTTTCTGTTTGTTTTGAGAAATAAGCTGGACTACGATGCAAGCCCTTCTTCTCAGATGTGGCTCAAGTTACTGTGTCAGTACTGCTCTGAGGATTTCAGAAACCTGTCCCAGGGGTCTGTAAGAGCTGCTGGCAGGTCACAGATCTATTTCCATCACTGCCTGATTTCCTTCTGGACTTACTTAAGGCTGGAGGTGCAACTCCTCCGCCCCTCTTCCCCACGCCTCCGGCGCTGACTTTGCTGGGGAATCGGTTTCTCCTGTGCCCTCCCTAACTGGCTGTCACAAAGCACCAAAGGGTGACTCCTCAGGCCCCTCACTAGATGAAAACACCTCCAGAGATGGGTGCAGTGCTTTCCCCTTGCCAGCCCATTTCCGGGTGCTGCTTGCACGCCGGCTCAGCCCAGGCCATGGAGTGCCTGTATTGACCTGCAGGGAGGAAGCCGTGGCTGAAATTTATCCTGGTGTTGAACCAATGTCCTGATTAGTGCTGGGCTTCTTGGGCTGGGCTGTGCAGGGCCAGGAGCTGGACTCAGTGATCCTTGTGGGTCCTTTCCAGGATATCCCATGGTCCTACATTCTGTAATTCCATCCTTTTGCTGGGGATGAACCATGGGAAGGGACAACATCAGTGAGGGTAGTGGTGGGCACAGATGGGGCAGGGCAGGGACTCTCACTCTTTTCCTAGGGAATGTGTTTGGATAAAGAGTTCCATTCCCTGTTAAAGGTTGTGGGATTTCTGCCACATAAATGATTGCTCTGAGCTTTTTCTTCCTCCTTGGCATGTTTATGACACGGGCTGTAGGCTTGTGTTGCACTTTGCCATGCAATGGTTTATAAAAAAAAAAATAGAAGCAAGTTCCCAATAAATAGAACTGAAAATATTTTTAGAAGCTTCCTGCTTGATCAAATACCACAGCCCATGTTTCTCAGCACCTTCTGATGAATAATGAAACAATGCCTTGGAAAGGGGGTTATCCAGCACTGGAATCTGCCCCTGTTTCCCTGGCTGTGATAGTTGCTAATTAATAACAACAAATTGTGAAGCTGGCAGTTGTGAGATTTTGAAGATCTGGAATGAATATTAACCACTTACATTCAGAAATCATTAAATAAGCATTTCTTGCTGAGGAACTGTTTCCTGAGTCGTAATCCCACACTGGTTTTGGATCAAAGCTCATCTCCTTGCAACCTCTCTGCCATGGGCAGGGACACCTTCCCTAGACCAGGTTGCTCAGGGCACAGAGGTGCATTTGAGGTTTTTGTAAATTATTTTAATGCAGAGAGCTCGTTCTGATTTTCCACTGAGTGAGAAATCTTGTTGTGGAAGTGCTTTTGCAGCCCTCAGTGGGGTGGGTTTGGGAAAACATCCCTTAATGTGTGTCCTGCCAGGAGCTGGGCTGGCTCTGGAAGCAGTGTTGAGCTATCTCCGAGTCCTTTTCCATTTGCATTGCTTACACTGCTTATTAAACTCCAGCTCTCTAGTGTAAGTGGGTAATAATGGCTTTAGTTAACAAGGACTTGTTTGTGAATATTTAATTCCCATCTCAGAATCCCAGAGATCTCTGTTAAGTCGATAATGATGATGCTGCTGGTTGGTGTCCTGTTACATAACTGGATTTGGGAGGGGAAAATGTATTTATACCTTGGTGAAGGGCCTGGTTCATTGCAAGCTCCTGCTTGCAGAAGCACAGATCTGCTGCTTTGAAAAGTGCAATCCGAAAACGTCAGGACAGAGCAGTTCCCACTTTGAAATGCTGAGTAGATGGGGGGAAACTGATGCTGGAACATGTGAAGTGGCTTTTTGGTGTCATTTTGTACAAGGGCTGTACCAGCCCTTTCCCCCTGCTTTGTCCCATTTTCTGCAAAGTGGAAGGAATTGCTGTTGTAGCCATGGGAGGTGGGCTGGGATTTGGGAATGATCTGGGTGGGATGGTTTTGATGCTTTAGACAATTCCTTACAGAGTGCAGAGTTAGATGAATGACATATTTTTATTTCCACTCATTAAGATTCCTACTCTGTCTCAAAAAGTTATTTTTTTCTTTAATTTTCACATGGGGGGAATATCGATGTATTGGGGGGGGGTGGTTAGCACCATTTATTTTATTTTTCTTTTCAAGAAATCATGATACTGAAGCTGAGCATGGTTCAAGAAGAGCCCCAAAGTTGCTGTATTTAGTGTAGAAAATAAAAGTTATTAGTCATGTGGAACAGCTAGTAAACAGTAGAAGGAAAATTTTAAATCTTAATGTTATCAGTTTCATTGTGAATACAAGAATGCTAGTAAAAATGTTTTAAATTATATCTAAAGTGAAGTGAAGGAACAGCTGTAATTCTATAGGAAAAGCTGTTACCTGAAATGTGTTTACTGTACTTTCAATAAGATTAAGAAAATGAAAGTATGCCAGAAATTGTGTAAGCAAACTAATATGCAAGACTCAGATGTCCTCAATAACCTTTCAATCTTCTCTGTTGCCTTTGTTTAAATCATATTTTTAACCAAAAAAAAATGGGTAAACACTTCTAATATAGTTTGCAGGACTCTTTCCATAGCACATAACAGTAAAAAATGTGGCCAACACCTAAATCTGCACTATAGCTAAGAAATAAGCTTAGAAGTAATTTTCTTTTTAATGGACATGGAATTTCCAGGTCCATTCACAGGCTGCTGTCTGCTGAAATTCCCTTTTCTTTCTGGGGCTACAAGAGAATCAGTGTTGCCCTTGACAAATGTCTCCCTTGTTTGCTGGTTTTTACCTGTCCAGGTGGGCCTGCTCTACCTCCTGCTTTTTACAGAGCTGTTCAGATGTGTGCAGTGAACTTGAATTTACAGCAGAATAGTCCTGTCCATGTAGACATTCTGCACCCAAATTGTGGGTTTACCCAAGGCCAAGGTCAGAGACCACTTGGGTGGTCTTCTCTCAGGTTTAGAGGAGCTCATGGGGTCTGGCACTGCTGATTTAACTGTTCCAGGTCATCCCCTCCCCGTCCTGGCTGGGCTGAGCTCTCCTGCAAGGAGGGAGCTGCTCATTGAGGAACTCTTGGGAGAGTTGATGGATTTTTTAATGCAGCACTGGTTACTTGAAATGCATTGATCTTTAAAAACACTGCATCATCACAAAAGTGAGCTCGATGAGGTAGCTGTGCCTGTAGTTGGGTTTGTGAGGTGGAAAAACACTGAGGGACGCTGGGGAGGACTTGTTGCTCCTTTTGGAAATGAGTAGTTAATTGCTAGTGTGGCAAAAACTTCACTTGCTCTCAGTCAGGCCATGAGGCAAAGAAGGGTTTTCTCTTCCAATTTAACACACAAATTAATATGTGAAACACTGCATGTCTTTGATGGAGTCTTTCAAGCACTGCTGCGAGCTTGTACAGCAAATGGGATGTGGGATGGAATGGTATAAAAGTGGAATTAGGCCAAGCACCTCCTGCTTTACGAGACAAACACTGGAGGAGAGCAAAGCTGCCATGCTCCTGAAGGATTTGATTTCCTTAGTCTTCTGAGAAAGCCAAATCCAAGAAGGTATTGAAATATCTGAGGGATTCAGGGCTGGTTTGCTCAAGCAGGTGTGGACTTACACTGAGATTACTCCACAGATGTGTCTGAGATGAGTGAAGTTCCAACCTGGCAGTGGTCCTTAAAAACCAGTACCTGAGAGTCCCTGCCAAGGAAACAGGGTTGCTGTCCCCAGCAAGGAGAAGAGAAAGTGCCCTAAGTGGCATTTTCTCCTTTTTGAGCCTTTAAAATGTGTTATCAAAGCTGTGTGTTCTGCAGGAAGCCTGGTGTGTCAAATTGGCTGAGCCCTGGCAAGTGTTGGAGTTCAAGGCAGCAGGATCTGAGAGTACAGGGGCAGCACTGAGTGCCTGGGCAGTGCAGTGGGAAGGCAGAATTCTGCTTGGCAGAAAACAGCCACTTTATGTGGAAATTGTTCTGTTCCCCTTCCTCCTCACCCCCCTCCTTCAAATTAATATTGTAACTGGGATAAAAACCCTTCTGACTTAGTGTTTCTTTTTGCTCTTTTTTTTTTCTTCATTGGTGAGTTGGTTTTGTGTGGGCTTTTTGGTTTTATTTTTTAATTAGGAAAAGCAGCAAAGCCCTGATGGCTGAGGTTGAGTTTGGTGTGATCTGGGTGGCACAAGCATCTTTGCCTTTCTCCAGATTTCCTGGAGATTCTAAGTCCTGTGCCAGCAGCATCCCTGCACTGAGGAGCCCCACTCAGCTGTGCCACTGCTCCCCTCCAGAAGTCCTGCAATGTCATAAAAACCCCTTCAGTCACTTGGAACACAAAACTGTAATCATTGGAAGTAATTTTTCTGTTTCCTCTAGATAGATTTGGGTTAATTTTTATTTTTTTCCTGCTTTTGCTTTCATTGTGTAGCTCAGCTCACCTTGCCAGGCTCCTCTTGCCCCCAGCAGCAGCTGCTCCCTGTGGCACCATGCACCTGACATTAATGTTTGTAGATTTCTCATTGACTTGCTGGAAACTGGATGAGGTTCTTAAATTATGCATGAGCAGTCTGCTGCCTGCCTGAGTGAGGGATTCTTCACCTGATGGGGTGGAAGGGAAGTTTTAAAGGCTTCTATTCCAGTTTGCAGCCCAGCACCACAAATTGCTCCTGTTCCCGTTTGGCTTTGCACAATCCCATTGGGGCACTGGAGTTTGATGTGGCCAAAGTGGTTCACAGCAGACCTGGGCTGGGCTGTCAGCTCCCATGGCCATGGGGAGGGTGCTCTGGGATGGCACCCTAATAAAGACCCCTGATATTATTATCGCTGCTTTTAATGAAGGGATGGGAGCACTGTCGGGCTAGGAACGATTTATAGCTCAGCTAAACATCAGTCTCAGAGGCTGTGAGATTCTAGAGGAGCAAGCATTTGGCCATAGCTCAAGAGTAGTCACAAATGCTTTGTTACAGGCAATATGGAACTTTCTAATCCAATGAATAGATACTGCGAGGTTTATTTTGCTTTTCTAACCAATTGCCTTTACTTAATTTTGCTGCACTGTGGATACCTCCATCGAATGGGCTTCTGTCTCATGTCTACACATAGACTTCTATTATAACTTTTAAATTCTTAGCTTATTCTATACTATTACATTACCACACTATAAACCCTTCACCATCTTATCAGGACAGTTTCTCACTTACTTAAGCCATATTCTTACTTACAACTATAGAAACACAAGTTTATGATTTTTCTGCTTAATGTCTGTGTATTGTATTTTTACACCAATCCAAGCTTCTTCCAAGGCTGCAGATCAAACCCTTCAGTGTCTGTGGAAGTTTCTGTTTTTCTGATTCCCACATCCTGAGAAGGGGAAATGACCCTCCAGCTGGGTGGTTCCTGTCTCCCAAGGTGCAGCAGCCAGACTCTGGCTGTTCCACCCTCAGTGCCTCTGGAAAGGGGCTGAGCCCCCAAAGGTAGCCCTGAAAAACTCCAGCAGTCTGGCAGGGTTTGTGTCTGAGGCAGAGACATCCCACAGCATTCGAGCCAGCCTTCCCCAGGATTGAGGGGCAGGTCAGCTGCTCTGCTCACGTGCTGCTCTGCTCCTTGCAGCAAACCTCCTCTCAGGGATGTTCTCCATCCTCTTCGGGGTTGTCTCACCACTTTCTGAAGATGCCAAGTCTCTCAGAGCAGGTCTCATGGCACATTCTGCACTCCCCTGGGATTTGCTCTCTGAGGATGGGTGGTGTGGCAGCGTTGCCCTGAGGAAAGCCACGGGGTGCTGGGGCTCCTCTGCAGCTCAGAGCTCTGGGAGTCTGTTCTGACACAGAACTGAGGGGCAGGAGGACGGGGGACCATTGAAGTAGCTAATCTCCCATGGGGAATGAACCAAACCCAGCTAAAGAGCAAGACAGAGATGTAGGAAGAGCTGGAGGCAGCGCCCATGGAATGGTTTGGGTGGGAAGGGACCTCAAAGCCCACCCAGTGCCACCCCTGCCATGGCAGGGACACCTTCCACTGTCCCAGGCTGCTCCAAGCCCTGTCCAGCCTGCCTTGGACACTTCCAGGGATCCAGGGGCAGCCACAGCTGCTCTGGGAATCTCTTCCAGGGCTTCCCCCCCTTGGAGTGGTGCATTTATGGCTACAAACCCTGCACTAGCAGTAGTGATAAACTATGGTTTGGGGTTGCTCTTTTTTCAAATGGGCAGAATGAATAAAAACTTGTCAACTACACAAGGCTACAGAATCTCTGTGAAGGAGCAGGAGCTGATTGCAGCAATACTGGGTTTGTACCCTGTGGTTTGTAGCCCTGTTTCCTGCTCTCCTCAAAATGATGATAATAAAGTACAGCTTTCAAAATCACACCATTCTGTTCCATTAGTCATCATTTTTTGCACTGAATATCATTCAAATATTTGCTCTCTTAGCTGATACTTTCCTCTGAGAAGTTTAGTTGTCTAGAAAACAACCTAAGTACGTATTGAAGGAAAACAGTCTGTATTTATGCGTTAAGGTTTCAGCTGCTGCAGCACTTTTTCTCACATTTAGGTATGTTAGGAGGAGAAATGGTCTCTATAGCTAAAAAATCCACAGCAAATGAACTCAGTGATGTTGAGTGGTGGCACAAACTTATATTTCATGTACCATTTGTGGTGCTTGAAAAGCTGTTCCAGACATGGTTAATGCTCCAGGCTGGGCTTGTTAGCGCAGGGCTGAGGGGTGCTGGGGTGTTAATGAGTGACCTGCTGTGTGTGCAGCACAATGTGGACATTACCACCTGCTCATGGCACTAAAATGAGACTTGACCTTTATTATAATACAGATTTCAATAGCACAACATTGAAACTACCCTGAGTTCCAAGGAATTCTGCAGAGAACACGTTCTCCCTCCCTGAGATACGGCTTTAATAGGCTTCAAAACTCCGGCAAGAGAGAAACTTGGCAAGCAAATTATTTTCCCATCTCACATCCAGCCACAGGGAAGGTTGTGCAGAATGACCCAGCAACCGTAGAAACTGCTGTTGTACAGCTGAGAATGTACAGGATGTGACTGAGAGAAGTTGGTTGTAAAAGCAGCAAAGGTGAAGGTTTTATGGAGATGGTATTTAGATGTAGGCGGGGCAAAACCCTGTGTAGGATTCAGCAGGACACTGCTTTTCTTGGTTTTCCTATGCAAAGTAGGTTTTATTTCTGGATAGCTCAATCTTAATGCACAAAAATAATGTTCCTATAACTACATAAAATGGGTAATGCTTGGGACTGAAGGCAGAAATTACAAAAAAAACCCCCATCTTTTCCTCTTCTATGTTAAATTTAAGTATTCCTGGTCTTTGCAAAGGCCTCATTGATCTTTGCAGAGGATGAGATACAAATTCACCATTGATCTTCTGGTATTGTGCAATTCTCAACTGCCTGGATGGTTCTTAATTAAATACAGACATTGTCTTTAATTCTCGTAAATTTCTGTGCTGCTTTTGTCAAGGGTTGAGCAGCTCCTAATTTTTTCTTATGGTGAATTAATGGCCTGATATCCAGGAGCCAAATGTTGTAAATCCCACTGGCATGAATTGTCCATCCATCCAGAGGAGGAGCTGCCGAGCTCGGAGGATCTGAAGGATTTTGAGAAGCTCTGGCTCTGGGAATGAGTCATTTTAAGATTCCAGGGGCTTTGAGCTCCAGAATCCTTCAGTTTTTACTGCTTTTCTTTAGTCCTGTGCACCCCTGCCCAAACTCAATATATGGAAATGTTAATTTTGAGGCTGAAAAATGGGTAGACAAAAACCCAGCAGTCTAAAGGCAAAAAATCAGTAGGGTAATTTTAGGACGAAGAAAAACATAGAGATACCAAACTCATGCAAGGTAGGAGAAGCATTTTTCCTTCTGCTTTTGGCTGATAGCACATATAGCGAAAATCTCTAAGGACTTTTCCTGCAGCTCTTCTCCAGCAACATGCAGCTTCATCTACCTGCTGCTTATACCTGGGATTAGCTTTGCAATAACCTGGAATGTTACTGGAAGGAGTCTCCCTCTCTCCCATCCTTCAACAAAGGCAAAACAAAGAAAATAATTTAATATTTAATTTTTTTACTTGCTGTTGTAACATTAAAATAAAAATTATGTTTAAAAATTAGTGAAATTTTCCCAGGAATGCTTTTTCTTACATATTCACAGACATATAAAATATGAAGGAAAGTTCAAGCTTTGCTCTTGGGATATATTCCAGGTATAGTTGTGGAAAAGCTGTGTTTCTCCTGTCTCTGTCACATCTTCCTGTGTTTTCTGAGAGCCACTTGAGCACTGTGAATGTGGGTTTGTAGATAGTCTATCACTGAAATAAGAAAAACATTCCTCCCTCTGGATGCAGCAGTCCATGGTGCTGGGAAGTGCAAGCCTTGTGATGGAGAAAGCAGCCAGGATATTTTCCTTAGTGAGTGAGGATTGTTTGATTGAATCCCTGTGTCCTGAAGTGTCTGTATCAAATAAGAGGATGGAATTTGCAATTTTGCCACTGTTAGGCAGGATCAGCTTTGTGGACTTGCATGGACACTGCCACATCTGTTGAAATAAATGTGTGTGGGGCTTGAATGGCTTTGCTGAATTAGTTCTGCTTTCATGGGAGCAGTTCCTGAGCCACTGGGACCAGGATGTGGCCACTGAGCTAAATAAACACTGATCTGCCTGGATGTGGTTTTGAGATTGCTGCCAAGGGGAGTGAGACTCATGCAGGTGTTCTGAGACTGTTGGAAGCCACAGGGATCATCTGGATATGTTTTGGGCTCTTCTGAGTAGTATTAACAGCAACACTGGTCATGATCCAGATAAAGCCTCAGACCTCCAAGGACCTTCTGCTTTTCAGCTTCAAAATTAATATTTCTATGTTGTAAGTTAGAGGAATGGTGCCACAGCTTGCTTGTGTGTGAGGCAGGAGTGGGGCTGTGATTCCTAGGAAATCTTGCATTCCCGGTGTGATCCATGAGGGAAATGCTTGTGGTGCTGTGATCCTTGGATCATCTGTCTGGGATAAGGGTTTGTGTGGCAGGACCAGCCAACCCTGCTGGGGTCTGAACTGTTTGTGAAAGGGTTCTGAGAGCAGCCTTGAGGTTGGAGCACAATATTTGTCTCCTTGTGATACAACTGAGCCGAACAAACAGCAGCAATCTGATTTCCAAGGACTGCTTCTCCTGGCCAAGAGCATGCCTGGCATCCTGCTCCTGCTGGGAGAGTTCCTGTGTGAAACTGGGGAGAAGGAGATGGGATTGCTGCAGGGTGGGAAGGGGATTCCCTCAGTAGAGCTGTGTCAAGCTGAGTGTCTCCAGGACAGGGCAGGAGCTGCTGCATCTCTGCTGCATTCCAGGCTCATGTTTCCCTGTGCCAGGAGGATTTGAGGCTGGATGTGGGCACAGGGGCTGTCACTGCAATGGTTCAGCCTTAAAAACTGCTGCTTCACCTCAGAGAGGTTTTAAACTCTCCCCTCTCCATTTTGCTCAGAGAGGAAGATGTGTTTTTCCTGGATTAACCCCAAAAGACATGTCCCCTTTCCCAGGCTGTCTTTTGTGAGTGTCTCATGAGCACTTCCCACTGGTGACCAAACCCTTGGCTCCTGGGAATGGGCTGAGGTTGGAGAGACTGTGTTGGCAGAGACTGTGTGAGGGACACCTTTGCCCCCTGTATCCTCCCAATTCCTCCGAAAAGTCCTTTTTCCAAAGGCCCCTTCAGTGCTGCTGTGGGATAAAGCTCCTTAAAGGAGGTGTTTCCTCCCAGCCTGGTTCTGCTGGCATCCCTTTCCAAATGGGAACAGCTTCTGGGGAAGGAGGGGCAGCTGCTTCCTCAGTGCAAACCATGGGGAATATTGAGTCTTCTTGAGAGGGAACAGCAAGGAATATTTACTGTCCCTGGGCTGTGGGTCAGCGATGCTTAGTGGGGTCTGGGAGCCATCCCATCACTCTGGGCTGTTCACTGTGCACAGGCAGGTGGGAGGCACTGGGTAGGTCCCACCACCCCTGTGGCTGCTTCCCAAGGATCTGCCCGTGCCTCCTGTGCTGGGATGAGCTCCCGTGGCAGAGCTGTGACACTGGCAGAGGTTCTGCTCATTGATTTCCGTCTTCAGTAATGAGAGGGGGCAGATCAGGAAAAGCCATTAGACTCTGAGCATGTATTCACGGGAGGCTTAGTGGATTAATTGTGCATGGAAGGAAGAGCTCAGTGAGCTGCATCCAGCAGGGAGTGAGAGCTGGCCCTGTGGGACTCAGGATCAGCAGGGCTGGGCTGGGCTGGGCTGTCAGCACCTGTCCAGCCTGGGACTCGGACCCTGCTTCCCAAACTGCTGAGTCCTGGGGCTGTCCTGCTCTGCAGCTGCAGCAGGAGCTTTATTCGTGCTGGCTCAAACTGCTCGCCAGTGAGGATTCTTCACTGGACTGTGTATATATATCTCAATATATCACAGAATATCCTGAAGTGGAAGGGACCCACAAGGATGATCGAGTCCAAGCCCTGGCCCTGCACAAACCAATGGAAATTTTATCTTGGTTTCAAACCAGTGGGACAGCTCCACAAAGGGAATTCTGTTCAGAGCCATGTTCTTCACATTGCAGCTGAAGCTCGTTGGCCCAGCAACTTGGTGTTTCTGCAAGGCCAAGGACCCTGATGTAATCCAGCAGGAAGGATGGCTTTGGAGTTGCTGGGGTTTCAGTTTCTAACACTGAAGCCCAGGGTAAGGGAAGCGTTCTGCTGCAGTATCCTGGCATGGATTATCCTGGATTATGTGACTCTGCAGCAGGGGCCCTTGTCAGAGCTCACAAAGAAAACCCAAACTACAGGAAAAGCAGAATCACACAGGGCTTTCCCAGCTGTAGTGGTTCTAGTATAGAGTCCAGCCATTCCCCCAGCACTGCCAAGGCCACCACTGCCCCTTGTCCCCAGGTGCCACATGCACATGGCTTTGTACACTTCCAGGGACAGGGATTGATTCCACCCTGCCCTGGGCAGTTCCAGCAAGGCGAGGAGCGTTGAGCCTTTGCAGCCTGTTGTCACAACTCTGTGCTGACTGTGCTGCTGCACCCACTCATCCCCTGCCACCAGGGCTGCATCTCAGCCTGTTCTCCTGGGTTGCAGGTATTTTTTACCAGGGTCTTTCTGTTTCTTTGCTGCGGGATATGTCTGCACACATTTCTGCCTTTTTGCCAAGCAGTTTTAGCTTTAGTGGCCTGAAAATGGGTCAGCTCACAGCTGTGCCACAAAGTATCTAAAGCCTCTGCTATTACAGTGTGGTCACAGTATTTATTTATTTTTTAGCAATGCTGGCAAAAATACAGTTATTTTCTGCAAAATTAGGTGCATGAAGATTTCATGCAAACACGTAATTCCTGTGTGTTCAAATCCCTTGGGGAGCTGGGACCCTCACCCTGACTTGGTCCTGCCAGGAGGGATTTAGTGCAGGGGAATGAGCCATGGCCTATCTGCACGGTCCACTGCATAAAGCAGGCCTTGGAGAAGGTTCCACAGAGACCCAGATCCACTGGGCTGAAACTGTCTGAGAATTTCCATCCAGGGGACAGTGAATATTTTAAAAAATAACTTGAAATAGTCCTGCGAGTGCTTTGCTACCAGCACTGTGGACCTCTCTCTCTGCATTGTAGCTGGCTTTATAAACACTGCTGTGCTTGGCTTTATAAAACTGGGGGAAGTTTTCCCCATCTTATCAGGGAGGAGGGATCCAGGGAAATGATTCTGGGATCCTTTATGGCACACAGGAAGCAGAGATTGGTGTCAGTTCAGGATGCTCAAGTTCCAACCTAGGAAAGAAGTGCTTGGCTCTGGAAGTCCCATGAGTCTTCCTTTCTAGTTTTCTTTGCTAAACCCATATTTATTGTCAAAGTCACAGCAATCTGTATTTCTTCCCTCAAGACTTATGCCAGAACATTTCCTCCAGGTGAGGATCAGGAGCACAGGTTACACTGAAAATTGCAGTTTTGCCTAAAAGCAGTATAAATTGAAATACATACTCAGTTTAGACTTCTAAAATTGTGGCCCAGCATCATCCTCACCCCTTTTTACTTGGAAAAAGAAGTTTGGGAAGAAGGAGACTTTGGGCATATCTGGATAATTTTTGTCTGAAATAAACTGCTTCAAATAAAGGTGTTGTCCTTTTGCAGAAGGATCAGTACTCTTTTGATAGAGACAAAAGCCTGTCCCTGATTAATTTTATTCTATCACCAGAGTGTTAGTTAACCCTGGTCACCTCCATCTCTCTTATAGCATGAAGTGCTTTTATTTCTCAGAAAACACTCAGGAGGGATTGAATGTTCTTCAGTTTACAAGAAGCTGCAAAGAGGTTCAAAGAAAATGTCTTGTCTGGTGTTCAAGAGGAAGGGTTTCATTCCTTAAATAGCTAAATCAGAAAGAGGGTGATGCTGTGGTGGCCGGTTGGAGATGAATGTTTGATTTCCACTGTAATGAGACCTGCCTGGGCAACCTCCCATAAATGCAAAGCTTATAATAGCTCAGCATACAGTGATTTAAAAGCATAGTAATAAAGCATTTATTAATCTGCAGATGTTTCAATTTTGAT
Source organism: Chloebia gouldiae (assembly GCA_003676055.1). Taxonomy (NCBI): domain Eukaryota; kingdom Metazoa; phylum Chordata; class Aves; order Passeriformes; family Passeridae; genus Chloebia; species Chloebia gouldiae. Next base: position 209,905 of record QUSF01000151.1, read on the forward strand.
TGTGCTGTGCAAAGAAAGACTTTTTCTTTACAATAAGACTTTTGTAAAACAAGACTTTTCTTTCTTTTTGCCTTCTTTACAGTGAAGGCTATGTTCTCCTTATGCTGCCAGGAGAATGCAGCATTTGGGAATGGCACCAGAGGAACAGGCAGGGACTGATCCCAGGAATTCCCCCTGCACAGGAGGCAGAACTTCTGTCCTGGGCAGTGCCCAGCCCTGGGGTCTCCTCCCTGGGGATGTTCCAGAGCTGTGTGCACACAGTGCTGTGCCCTGAGCTCTGGGATAGCCCTGCTGGGGCAGGGAGGTGGCACCAGCTGCCCACTGTGCTCCCTTCAGCCTGACCCGTGCTGGGATTCTGTGAGGTAGCTTGTCTCTGTGAAATTCCTTTGTTCCAGGTGCCCTGGGGAGGAGGAGGATTCCTTTCAGCTCCCCAGGAAGATCCTGAGAGCTGGAACCAGACTTAGGAGTGTTTAGCTGAGCACCCAGTTCATGTCACCTCCTCAGGGCAGCATGGGGTGGAAACTGAACTAAAGGCCTCATTGCAAATCCTGTACCAATTATTAGCAGTATTTCCCACTCCTGTCCTTGTCACATGCTGGTATTTTGAATGAAAAAGAGAAACAGAAAGATTTGCATGTTCATCATTATGGGTGTCAGGCGTGACAAGTTCAACAGCTGCTCTGGAATGTGCAGCTGAAAAAGGAGGGGTTTGTAGTGTCAGATATTTTGGGTTTTACCAAAGTAGGTAAGGTAGAGGCTGAGCACAATAAATAATTGAGCTTTCCTCATATAACAGCTGTGAGTGTTTGTTTGGAATATCATAGAGAGCTGCAGAATATATATCTGAGGGAGAGAATCCCCAGTGGGATTAATCAAAATTCTGTTTACAGAGTAGTGACTTAGGTTGGAAATGTGTGTAAGTGGGACAAGTATCATGCTCTAAGTCTGTCTTAAGTGTTTAATGCAATTATACTTTTACTGTGCTTTGTGTTATTACTGCATTATCCAGGTCCCTCTGGTTCTGAGGCAGCAGACAGGATCGTTCCTCTGCCCTGGAGAATTCCAGCTGGACCAGGGCAGCAGGAGAGGCTGGGACCCCCCTGCTACCCCCAGGGCAGGGACACCAGCCTTTAGATGAGCTGAGCATGGCAAGTGCTGGCTGCTGTAAGTAGGCTGAACTCCCCCACTCAGACCCAGTAATTTATTGGTTTGTATTTCAAATTAGTGCAAGTCTTCTCTGCCTGAGTCTAATTGGAAGGTGCCCAAGGGTGTGGAAGCTGAAACCATGTCAGCTTGGTCTGACCAGCTGTAACAATTTCTTCAGGAATAACCCCAAATTTCAAGTGGGTGCTGCCTACCATGAGAGCAGCAGGTAATAGCTGTCATCACAGAAGGAGTCAGAGCAAGGCATAGTTTAGGATCCATAGATCTGTTGCATGAATTAAATAAAGTTCATATTTTTGGCAGCTCTTTGAAATACAATTAGATTAGAGAACGCCTGAGGAATAGTTGGACAACATCCTGCAGTCAAATAAAACAATCTTTCTGTATTACTGATCTCCAAAAGGCTCCAAAGAAGAAAAGGAGGGGTGTTTAGCTATTAGAATTAAAATTTTGTCTTGGTATGAAAGCTGCACAAGGAGCAAGTGAAGGATTTTCAATGAGTGTGTTTTTTTGAAGCAGAATTGCCATTTCCAGTGGCTGATCCCTTGAAGAATTCCAGCTTGTTGTGATGACACGCAACTCATGTTCCTTCTGCCATTTCCATACCAAATGCCATTGCTGGGCTGCAGTTCCAGGAAGAGAATTGCTGCTGGAATTGCCATCCCACAGACTTTACCTAACCCTAAAGCCCACAGGTAGATTTTTTTTCATCTGCCAAACATTGAGGGTACTGACAGCTGGGGTGGAGGTACAGAAATGGTTTTAAAATGCCAAATTCTGTCAGGCTGGAACATATCCCAGCTCTAGGTTACAAAGCAACATGGATTTATTGGTGGTCAAAAAGAGGTGGCACTAAAATTAGAATTAATTACCATGGATGCAGTTCAATAGGGAGCTTTGGCGTCAGTGCAGGAGAAGTTACTGGGAGAGAAATGCTGGGATGAAAACTGGGCACTGAGACATCCTCAGCTCCAAAACATATGCAGAGTCCAGTCCTGTACTGGTTGCCAAGGGAAGAAAGTGACCTGCCATACTCTGTTACAGAACCAATTCCATAAAAGTCAGGGAAATAAGTATGAAAATAACATGTAAAAAGAAAAAGAAAATTAAACCCCACTATTGCAGTGATGTGATAGAGCTGAAAAAATAAGCTATCCAAGAAACTTGAATAAGTTTGAAACAGGCTTTCAAACCATCTAGCTCATTTCAGCCCATGTTCTTTTCTAGAAGCATTTATCTAACTAAAACATTTTTCCTGCCATTAGACTAATTTTCACTTTCTGGTTGGCCTGTGCATCAACCCACTCAGAGAATAATGGGCTCCTGTGTAATTTGAATTCCAGCACTGAGCTTTAGCCCTGCCTGAGACAAATGTGGTTTGGAAAGCTGCTCTCTATCTGTTACTTGGCAGTAGTGAGGTGGACTTGAAGAACAGGAGGCATAAATGTGAAGCATCTCAAGTCCCCAATATAAAATTCTTCCTCAGAGCCCCAGCCCGCTCTGTGCTGTCCGTAGGACACGTGCACATGGATCCCTTGGAAGTGAGGAGGTGGCTGTTGCACTTTCACTGCACCCAAGGAAAACTAACCCAAGGACAGAAGCTGCTCGCATGAAGGAGTGGCAGTGGGCTTGGGATTCCAGCAAGAGTCTGGCAAATCCAGACCCGACAGGTTCTGGGGCTGAGCCACACCTCAGACCAGAGGCTTAGCCCCTCCTGCTGTGGGTTTTGATGGGTTATTCTCACTCCATTCCTGCTTCAAAGGTTGGATCATGAGCCACTGCATTGAATCCTGTTTGTTTCTGATGGATCATCTCTGTCTCTCCTTCCTAATGGCTCCATTTGGGAGTTGTGCTTCACCTTGAAGGATCATCATTCCTTTGTCTCTGCCTCCTCCTGTTTGTCACCTCCAAGGTAGCACCTGCACTGCTCCCTGACATGCAGGGGTGCCTCCCACAGGGTACATCAGACCTAGGCCCTACAAAATCAGGTGATCAAAGCTGGTTTGGTTTTTTTTTTCTCTTTGGTTTTCAACTTCTACCAAAGAATTGTTCTTGTCAAGTCTGATTTTGACATGGTGGCAGCCTTGGTGGGTTTACAGGGTCAGATGAGCTTGTCCATGTGCAGTGATGCCACGGGAAGGTAGGGATGGAGGCAGGGATGCAGTGCAGCCGTGATCCTACATCAAAATAACCCCCCCTCATCTGTGTCCCAGATCCAACCCTGCCCATTCCAGCAGCTCCAGGTGTGGTCAGGCTGGATTCCTCCCTTGCTGGAGAAGCTCCCTATGAGTGGGGACCCTGTCAGCCTATCATGGGGTCACTGAAGTTCCTCAGTTCTGCTACTGATGCCTTCCTAGAAAGGCCTCAGTTTAAAGTAACCTGTTACAAAGACACACAAGACTTGAAAGATCTGCTCCTTTTGACACTAAATTGCTTCGCCCTCATTCACAAAAGCTTATTTTCTAGTGAATCTCTTTTATTGATCTTTTTTCTCTTCTTCTTCTTAAGGCTGCTGTAGTCAGTGATTTTATTCTAAAGCTTAGATTACTTGTGAGAGTAGCTCAATAACACAGTGTGATTCATCACATTAGAATATGGAAAGGCTGGAAGCCTCTCCTACTGTGTATAATATGACAAGTACAAGTTTTAGACATGAAAAGGGCCTGGTAAACTCTGAATTTTGCTTTAGTGTTATCAATGTAGCAATTAAAACATGCAGGGGTTTTGCCTTCCTGTGGATGCCATCGTGCAGGTGCAGCTGCCAAAGGTAAAGGGCTGTTTGTGGCTCTGGAGGAGCAACACAAAATGCTGATCCCAGGCTGCCCCTTTGGTAAATAGTCCAACTGGGCAGCCTGGTTTTAGTCTGCACTGCTGGAGTCAGTGGGGACACCCTGTGACCTGAGCAGTGCCACTGAACAGTGTCCAGGTGATCTGGCTTCCCTTGGAGATGTGCTTGGCCAGCCTGGATTGGGCAGAATGGATGAACCAGAGCTCCCAAAGCAGCTGGGCAATCCCTGCCTGGCACCCTGGGGTATCCCTGCATCTCGTGACTGTAATTCAGTGTGACACAGCAGTGGTGGCAGCTGTCCCCTGTGTCACTGGCCTGGGCAAACCCCTGCTTTCCTGAAGCCCTGCCTTGCAGCAGGACAAGCACGGAGCTGTGCTGCTTTCTAGGGCAGGGGCAGGTCTGGAGCCCTCCCTCTTCCTAAAGATCTAGGGGTACCAGCTGGAAGTCAACAGCCAGTTTGATACTGGGTTTCATGTGGATATGGGGAGGATCAAGAACATCAAGAAGGAAGAAAAACTTATTTTATAAGAACTGATATGGTTTTGCCTCTCAGAGGCCTGAACAAATACATTTGATCATAAGGATAAACTTCATTTTCGAGGGATACTTTAAAATCCATGTCGTGTGTATAACAATGGTATTCTTTGAAAACATCATGGTTTTTAACTTTATAAAAGGACAGGGAAAACTCACTGTACTTTGACCTGTACCATCTCTTTTAAATTCTCTTCAGTATTTCCAGATTTCTGAAGGTGTCTGTTAGCCTCTGAAGCTTTCCAGGGACTCCATCTCCTGCTTTTCCCTTTTGCTGTCTCATAATCTAAGATTATGTGCTTCTAATTCCTTGTCTGCTGTTGTAATAAGCAGCTCGGCCTCCTCCTCCTTTGCTTGGAAACTACACAGTTCTGTTTTGCTGTCACCAATTTTTGTGCAGTGGTTTGATCGGCCTGGGTTCTTCTCACCATGGCTTTCCCTGGGCAGGACCTGCCTTTCCCTTTTACTTCCGGGCTGCAATCCTGTCTCTTCTGGAGGTGGTGTAAGATAAAGCATTGCTCATCACTTTGCTCTTTTCCTGCCCTTTTGCACCCTGACTGACTCTTGCTGTTTCCCTGGCCCTGCACAAGGTTAGGCGAAGATGGTTCCACTTAAACCTGACTCTGGAGATCAGTGGTGAATTACAGGGTGGTGTATGTGAGTGCAGATCTATGAATAAATAATGTCAGATCACTGGTACTCAGATTCTTTTCCAGCTTTCCTCAAGATTGCAGCTTTTTGAGCCCTGTGGTTAGTAGAACTCAAGTTAATGAATAATTGGGGTCAACTGTGCATCAAATCAATGAAAAGACTGCAGTGACAGGTATCTAAAACTTGTCAATGATTGTAAGATTGCCATCTTCTGAAAAGCAATTAACATTTAAAATTGCTGGAGATGGGTGGCAGCTGAGGGTGAGGGGTGCCTGGGTGTTTTTACCATTAATTGCTCAAGGAATCTTTCAGATTATTTTGGAAAACACACCTGGTTCTGTTCACCTGCCTTCATTCACCAATATCGACAGGACACAGATAACAACAAATGATTAAACTTCCAGTGCCTTCCCATTGATTATCTCCCATCTCAAGCCTTCCTGCTACATACTGCTCAGTTAATTTTCAGTGTAACTCCAAGATAAACACTCATGTGGTTGTTTCGGCTGTGCCTGTGAAATGGAAGGAATTGTTGTACTGCTTCCAGGAATTTCTAAGTCTCTTGAAAGAGAAGTTGATGGGGAAAAAAATTGTGTGCAGAAAGCTATATATCCCTTTAATGGAGAGCTGATAACACTGGTGGAAAGCAAAGAGGGAGGTAAGAAAGACTCACAGTCTCTTTCCACAGAGGGGATGGGGCATTGAGATTTATGTTACTTTGTACACTTGAGGGAGAATTTATTAAAGCTGAATTATTGAATTACAACAGTCTTGATTGAATGAACTGCTTTTTAAAGAGCAAATAACACCTTTGTTTTACAGGGAGTATAAAATCAACAGCATTAATATTTATAGGAACTTGTTTTGTCTGAATGAAACTAGTTTCAAGTACCACTGGTTGACTGCTTTTAAAATTTAGAAAAATCATCTCATTAGTATTATTTGATGAGGAAAAAAATTAGTTATCCTTGCAAGTGAGGTAACCTGGTTTATGACTGATGGGAACAGTTCCCACCTGCCTTCTCTTTTGGAGTGTTTGCAATGGGGCTGGGTAATATTGTCCCCTAAATTAATAAAAGCTTGTTCTTGGCACTGAGCAGTTCAGGAACTGACTGTTGCAGCTGAGCACAGGGATCTGATTTTATCACAAATTACTGGAGTCGGCACCATTTAGAGTTGAATACATGGTAGCAACAGGGAACTCTGATCAATATCCAACAAGTCACAACCAATGAGTGGGGTTGCTTGGTTTTCAGATGATTTTGCATTTATAGCAGGAATTTTAACCTACATGCCTTTAGCTGTAATTAGTTAATTGCAGATGTGTTTAGCCAGAAGTTCTCTGAGTGTACAGTGCTTAAGGGACTGACTCAGGAGTGTCAGCTTTGTGTCATGGTATGGAAAATTCCCGAGGGCTGTAAGCATTTCACGACAGTGGCAAGAGTTGGTTCGTGTCCCACCCCAGAAAAATTCCTCCTGCTGGTTTCCAGGTGCCCTGGGGAGCTGTATCCTCCAGGCCTTGTTAGACTTCTGACTTTCCATCACTGCTGAGAGCCTGGCTGCTTTCCCGCAGATAACAGGGAAAAACTCCCTTCCAGTCCTGTAGCTGCTTTGGGTTTTTAAATGTGGTTTTTTTTTTTTTTTTTAGAGCAGGATTGGATTAAAAGTTGGATTTTGTAGAACACCTAGGATGTTTGCCCAGCAATTTTGCCTTGAGTTTTGTCTAGTGAATTTTCTGAGTATTCCCAGACAGAGCTGATAGCATTTTGTGAAGTTCTAAAAATCTCACAGTTTTGGAGCAGTTGCAAAGCAACTTGTTGCTGTGGTGATTGTAGAACCCTGGAATGGTTTGGGTTGGAAGGACCTTGAAGCCCATCCAGTGCCACCCCTGCCATGGCAAGGACACCTTCCACTACCCCAGGCTGCTCCAAGCCCTGTCCAGCCTGGCCTTGGGCACTGCCAGGGATCCAGGGGCAGCCACAGCTGCTCTGGGCACCCTGTGCCAGGGCCTGCCCACCCTGCCAGGGAACAATTCTTTCCCAATATCCCATCCCTCCCTACTCTCTGTCAGAGTGAAACTATTCCCCCTTTTCCTGTCAAGCCAGGCTCTTGTCCCAAGTCTCTGCCCATCTGTCTTGCTGGCACCTTCAGGTACTGGAAGGTCACAATTAATTTATCCCTAATGAACCCAACCAGCCTCTTGCAGGCCCTTGGTCTTTAGTGCAGAGGTGTTGATGAGCTGCTGGGTTTGCAGAGCTCTCCACACTGAGCCCTGACAGGAGTGTCCCCCCCAAGCTCAGCGAATGAGGCTCAAATTTACACTGAATTTTCCCCAGAGCTCCCCATCCCCACCACTGCTGTGTCTTTCCCATGGATGTTTCCCTTTGCTATGTATTAGGGCAGGATTAAGAGCTAAAGAAACCTGCTAATTGCTTAGCGGGATCAGCATCTGCTAATGAGCTGGGGTGCAACAGCCCAGCACCGGTCTGTAGTAAAATCTGCCTGCAGATAATTTGCTCAGAGCAGATTTTTGTCTGGGTGAGCCAGATCCATGTTTCACTTGAAGCAGTCACCTAATTAATGGCATTGACAGGGAGGGGTTTCACTTCCAGCAGAGAAAACCCCTCAGGTTCCTGTTCCTGGGCAGAGGGCAGTGACTGCAGCCCTCCCCTGGACCAGTCTTAAAAGGGTTTGGGGCTTTTCAGGAGAGAGAAGCAAAAAAAAGATGGTGATGTGATGGTGATCATTTGAACATTTTTGTTGGCACCTTGTCCCACTGACTGCAGGTGGAGTGTGGGTCAGCATCTTCCAGTTCTGCATCATGCCAGTAATGTCCAAAGAAAAAATCTGGAAAAATGTTTCTCTTGTGTTGATTTTAAAAAAGTTTGTCACCTTGATGCTTAAATATCAGCTTATTAATGGCGTGGCAAAAACCTGATGGGGGTCATGTCTCCCACGCCTCCAGAGGACTGCTGGATTCCCAGAGCACTTGGATGATGGAAACTGGGCTCAAAGAGAAGCAGGAGGCCCACATGCTGTCCAAGCATTGTGAGAGCTATTATCCACCTAGCTGGTTACCAGCCAGCTCCAGAGAGAAGGCAGTAAAACCCCCATTTATAAGGAATATTCCTGTAGACAAGTGTAATTTGTAGCACTACATGAGCTGATTACAGTCATTGAAAATCTAAACAATGCAGGAACACTTGGCTTAAGAAAAGAAGCATTAAGAGCTTAATACTTCCAAGCTGTCAGAGTAGTGACCCAGGGAAAGCAGGGAAGGCAGTTGGAGTTTGGTCTGTATGGACTGGGAGCCACAGACCACAAAGTGGTGCTGCCTTAGCCATCTGCAGGCTTTGGGGATTTCTGTCCTGTGCTGTAAGAGTTGGAGAACCCACTGCAAGCACGTGAAAAGGCAGCAAAAATCAGCACATGTTTAAAAAAAAAAAAAAAAAGTAAATAATTAAAGCATAAAATTAAATGCCCCTGATGCTTTGTTATTTCATGCCTAGTTAGCCTGAGCTTGTCATAAACTCTAGAAAGGCTTTTGATTTCTAACATTAAATAGAAATTCAGGAATTTGTATAGCTATTATATCTCATATGCTAACATTTCTGTGTAGTTCACTGTTACATAAATTGGTATAAAAAATTGAAAATACAAGAGGTGAGTAATTAAAAGCTCAGATCTATATTTCTCTTACTCATGGAATTCTTTGCCAGAGGCAGCATTAATATTTCAAGTCAATCACCTGTCCCAGCAGCACATTTGGAGAGCTGAGGATGTAGTGAGCTGAGCTCTTTTCTTTCTTAGTACAGGGAGGTGGCCACACTCCAAAGGAATTGGCTGGAAAACAGCAGGATAAAAGAACTTTTTCCTATGTTTAGGATAATTTTTCCTCCAGTGAGCCACATCCGGCATGTTTGGGGAAAAACTTAAAATTGGAGAAAAATCTTGTGGTATCAGCCACGCTTCTCCCAGCACTTTCTAGTGTGTGATGTAAGGACGTGAAGCTCAGTCATCCCACACCTCTCAGATCTTTTCCAAGCAATTTGTATTCTCGTGTGTAAAATTATCTCTTTCTGGGCAGAAACACATCTTACTGCAGGGCTCACCCTGCCTTTGAAAGGTTCTGTGGGAGCAGTGATCCTATCTGGCTTACGCACTGGTATCTCTTTTTTCCCCTTGTATATCAGCTGGGGAGATGAAATTCTGAGTTCCTAGAGATGAGTAAAACCAGCAAAAATTCTGAGTTCCTAGAGATCAGTAAAAACAGCAAACCCCTGAGAGGGCTGGGAGGGACTTTGGGGCACTGTGATGCTTTTGGGGAAAGATGGTACAAAGTCATTTCCTTTTGATGTTATTTTATCTTTTGCTGTCTCATTATGATGGATGTTGAGCTGGGTCAGAAGCCCAAAATTCCCACAACTGTACCCAATGGAGTGGTGAAGATTTCTATCCAATTAAATGCCTTGTTCTTTCCCTTTGCTTATTGCTCCTCTCAGTGTCATTCCAGGAAGCTCTACATACTTGAGGCATGTCAAAACCACAAGTTTAAGTTACGTACACCGTAGGTCAGTTCTCGTTCAGTTTGCTCTCCATCTTTTATCTCCCTGCACAGAAAACCCTCTAAGGAATATTCATATTGTCCAACTTGGCATTAAAATAAACACTTCAGCTTCATTACTTTCACACACTTGATTTAAATACTTGAGGTGACTGATGAATTCTAAATTATGTTCAGCTGTACAGAAGCTTTACTGAAATTTTATAGAACTGGAGTTTGGGTCAATGGCATTAACTAAAGCCATTTATTGGTCAAGACATGGTGTTTTATGAAAAACATTAATGTAAAAGGGAACTTACAGCTTTAGATGATCCAGCAAACGTATTCCTGTGGCAGAAGCCTGGGATGTCCTGCTGCCAGAGCATGAGTGAATGCTCATTACAAATTTCAGTGAATGTGTGTTTTCTGCTGCTCACTACAACTGCAGAGTGTCTGAGGGCAGTTCCGAGGCTGGCAGTAGACTGAGGCTCCTTTTCCAAAGAAAGGAAACACGGCATGGCTCACTCAGATTGTTTTATATCCATTAACTCCAGCTAAGCACTAAGTGTGAAGTCCCATTTCCCTGTTCCCTGCTCCTGCCTGGAGCTCACAGGGGTTGTTCCCTGTGCCAGGGCTGTCTCAGAACTTCAAACTGCCCCCTTTTCATCCAGTCCTGACTTACCTCTACTAATTCATACCTATTTCTGCTAATGAAATGATGCTTTTTCATTGCAGTAGTCTTTTCTCTGTCCTGGGAAACAAATTTTTAAAAATAGCACTGATACATTTTATGGCCGTTACAAGTAAATGAGTGAAGATGAAGATGGACACTTGATATATGTGTAATTGACCCATTTGATACATGAAGTTTTGCTGCATTTCAGGACATTGTAGCTGCATTCAACAACTTATTACCTCAAGGAGCTGAAGTTCATCACTCTTTACAACACTTTTTTAAGCCTCTGAAATGCATCAAGGGCACCGCAATAGTGGCTTATTGTGC
>QUSF01000151.1:220597-312105 GCA_003676055.1 Chloebia gouldiae
AAAAAAAAAACCAACCAAACAAAAAACCCCACTCCAAACCAAACCCCAGACAAACCATCCTGGCTGACAAAATTTGGTGGTCTTGATGTATGGACTATTCTTCCATAAGGAAAAGGCAGCATAAGGGTTGGTTTGCAGAGCTTAAACAGGAATTGGACCAACACTGCAGCTCTTGGCATCCATCAGGTCAAAAACTAGTTCTGCTGCTCTTCGTTATTTTAATAAGAGTTTGAACAGTTTCCTTTGGATCCCACAGCTGGTTCTGATCTTAGGTTTACTGATAGAGTCCTGTTGTATGAATTTTGAAAAAAAAATCTTTAAACCTCAAAAATCCCCTGAATTTCTGGGGGTTTTCATAAATACTTGAGTACTTTGCCTTAATTTCCTCCGTTTTGTGGGTTTTTTTTCCTCATGGCACTTTAAAGCAGAATTTTCTGCTGAATGGACTTAAAAGTTTCTCAAGCATAGTACATGAAACCATCACTCAGACCTTACTGTTTCTGAAGCAATGTTTTGATGTACCTGCTTTTGCCATGCTAAAAACATCCCTGGGTGTCTGAAAAGGCCCAAACTGGTTCTGGAAAATGGTGAGAGATGAATGAATGTGCTCAATTCATCTGTGTTGGCTTTCTGGGTCTGTCCTACCTGACCACGAGGAGCTTGTAGGATTTGGTACTTGAAAAATTTTGAGTTTTAAAGCAGATACTGTTGCTCATTCCCTGCTGGTTTCTGACGAACGGGAAGAATAATTTCCTTGTGTTTCTCTGGGCATCGGTGAGAGTTTCAAATTACCAGAAGGGCTCAGAGGAGTGGTGGGGTAGCGACTTGGGGTGACTTCCAGGGGGTTTTTGTGTCAAGCTAACTAGACTCGGGGTTGGGAAGCTGTGGTGGATGTCTCTGGTGAGCTGGTCAGCAGGAAGGATGAGCGCTGCCCTGCTGGGGGGTTCTGTCCCGGGTGTCCCTGGTGGGTCCGCCTGGAGAGGAGCAGGAGGAGCTGCTGGAGCTCGCCCGGCTCCCTTCCCCAGGGCGTGCCTGTGCTTTGCCCAGTCCTGCTGCTGCTTACTGCCCTGGCACAGGCTCCGTGGCGGAGCAGGATCTCTTCCGAAGGCAGACATTGCCCTCTCCTGGATCCTGCACGAACCGTGGCAAACGTGGGAAATGCCATCCCCGGCGCGGGCAGTGCCAGCCTCCCGGAATCCATCACCTGTCTGCCCCGCCTGCATCGCTTCTCGGCTTTGACGAACCACGGGAATTTAACAGAACGTGTCTATTAAATCACTCTGGTTTGGGGTGACAGAATGATTTAATTCAAAGCCTTGTCTTAGCAAAACTCCTCAAACACGGGCCTTATCTGCTGACTCACCAGCAGGGTTATTTTTAATGGAGTGGTGCTTCAAGCAGCATTGTTTTTAGGAGAAAACAATCTGCTCATCTGCCTCCCTTCAGCAGATGCTTCGTGTGAGAGAATACTCAACTTATTAAAAGTTTAATGGGACCTTGGGATCGTGGAGCATATGCACACTATAAATACCCTTCCGTTAAACAGGCTGGGCTTTGAAGCCTCACATTTGGATGTTTTGCTGAATATCTAGCTTTCTGTTTTAGAATGAACTTTAAGTAGTGGACTAAAATATTTTCTATAGATTGTGTTAAGATCTCTTTCTGTGGGGGAAGAAATATATCTGCTATGGTAAGAGAAGCATTTAGAAGATGATGACAGTATTGCTCTGAAACATCTATTATTGAAACCTGCCAAGTTGTTTAACTGCTGAAGAATATGGGCTTGGTGAATAGCCTTCAATCAGCAGCTGAATAAAAGAACTGCTTTAACAGCAGCTTTTTGTACTGAAAAGGGGGCAAATAGCCCTTCAGCAGTTCCCTGAGTCTCCTGAGAAGCTGTGTCTGTTTTGTTCAGGATCTCTGGTACCAGGGATAGAACTTTATTTTGATGCAGTGGGATCTCACTGGTTTGCTCCATTCTGGTTTGAAAATATCTCACATTTTCATATTCTCTTAAGTAGTGCAAAGTGATTACTTGTAAAAAACTCCACAGACACTTTGGTATGGGAATTACTTCTGTTAGAACAAAATGCTTCCACATCTGATCCTGCTCCAAGCAGCAGCAGAAGGGAGGGTGGGAGTAGAGTGGAAGCAACAAACCCCTTCATAACCACATTTCTAATTTTGAGACCACCAAAAATAACCACACTGAGGACATGGTGCCTTTGTGCTAGACATCTTTAAGCTATTAAAAAACAAAACCAAAGAAAACAACAAAAACCAAACAAACCCGAAGCTGAACTCCAAAACCTTCTATCTTTGCATCCAGATAAATTTTATGTGTATTCTATTTGCTGCAAACCTCTCTCCTTGCACCATCCATCTGCAGGGACTGCACCTCCTAAAGGCAGGATTTTTGGCCAGCCAGTTGCAGTACCATCATGCTGAATTTCTCTGTCTCTAGACGACTCATTCAGCTCTTAGTCTCTGAGGTTTCATAGTTTTATGTACAGCAATTCTTTCTAAAATGGAGTCACAGATTTTTATTAACCTCTTATAGCAACGATCATCATGAATGAATGGTCTGCATTATGTGAGGTGAGATATTGCCACTGCAAACTTTTAAACTTTGCCCTAAATTCTACATTTAAGTTATTTGATGTGTTCACCAAACCCTTAAGATTTAGACAGTCACACGCTTTGCAACTAATTTTTATTTAGAAGCAAATTTTTAAACTGCATTTTTGCCATTTACAGGTGTTATTTTCATCTAGAAAGTGATCCCATACAAGTTATAACAGCTTCCACTTTTTGCTTGTTTGGTTGTCAGAATGCTTTGTAACCCCGTGCAGGGAAATACTGTTACCATCAGTTTTTTAAATCAGTCTGGGCTGTGATATTTTGGGTGGAAAGCGCTGAAGAAAGGATGAGCTCCTGCCTGAAGCTTGATCCTTTTCATCTTTTTGTGTTTGTTTAAAAATTCCCATTTTGTTGTTTTGGTTTTGCACCTTTCCTGCCTCCAAGAAGTTAGGCTAGAGGTAGATCCTAAACCAGCTCTGGTGCTGTTAAGAGATTGTATTCCCAAAATAAGGCTTCTGGGCAATAGCTGCTTGAAGAGTAAAGAGAAACAGTGGAAGCTGTGAAGTTTTATCTAAAGTCATCCGAACACACATCAAAAGCTGAGGAAGGAAAGGCACATCTCATAATCAAGAAGTGCTGGATAAGTTCTGGATCACGCGTGTGGGGCCGGGTGTGACCGTGAGATGCTCACGGTGCTGTGGAGCACCGAGCCGGGATCCTGTGCACGGCCCTCCGAACCAATGTTTAATTCCAGCAAGGCAGCTCTCATCAGCCGTGAGTCAGGCTGCTATAAATACCGCCCAGCCCAGGCAGACTTGTGCCATATTGTCTCGGTGTCTGAAGGCAGCGCGGGTGAGAACTGACTCACTTGGGTGACTCACGGCGGAGCGGCGCTCCGCTCTGCGGGACCCATCTGCCGGAGGGCGCCTGGGGAGGCTGGGCAGGCTGCAGGGAGCGCGGCTTCGGCGGCAGCGGGGGATGCTGGGCCTCTTCGGGAACAGGGGATGCTCTGGGTTTTTTTTGGGAGCACGGGAAGCTGTGGTTTTGAGGATGCTGAGGTTTTTCAGGACAGGATATGCTCTGTTTTCCTGGGAGCAGGGGATGCTCTGGTGGTTTTGGGAGCAGGGGATGCTGTGGTGTTTTTGGAGCAGGGGATGCTCTGGTTTTTCTTGGGATCAGGGGATGCTGTGGCTTTTCAGGAGGAGGGGATGCTCTGTTTTTTCGGAGCAGGGGATGCTGTGGTTTTGAGGATGCTGGGGTTTATCAGGAGCAGAGAATGATGGGGTTTGTCAGGAGCAGGGGATGCTGTGGTTTTGAGGATGCTGGGGTTTATTAGGAACAGGGAATGCTCTGATTTGTTGGGAGCAGGGGATGTTGTGGTTTTGAGGACGCTGGGGTTTATCTGCAGCAGAGGTAATTTCTGAGCCCATTTTTGTCCTCACTGTGAGTAGTTCTGTGGCCACCTGGCCCTTCCCGAGGTGCTGAACTCAGCCCTTCACTTGCTGCAGGAAGAATTAGGGTTCAAATCCATCCTCCTGTGAGGAGGAACTGGGGCTTCCCTGGGCATTGGCAGTGCCTGTGGTGCCCCAGAGTTGCCCCAGCCAGCAGTTGTGTTTTCTCACCAAGGCAGTTCCTGTTACAGCTATGAGGTGATTCTTCTTGGATTGTGGCAAAGCAGAGCCATGGCACTTTGAATCATTTTGCATTTTGTGCAGACCTGCTCCCTCAACAAAAATATATATTACTGCAACATGACTATTCCTGGAACACACATGGCCCTGGATTAGAATGCAGCCCTCTCTTTTTCCCACTTTATTGTTATGGAATAGCAATAGCACTATAGGGAGTTCCAAGACCTATTTCACATACACTAACCTTCAGTTTAAATTAAAGACTAAAATCTGAACCACCTATATTAATAACTTGCCTCCATTCTATTTTTATTTTTAAAGCCTCCCTTATATCCGTGTCTCTAATTATACCTTCTGGAGAAGCTCCCCAGCCTGGTAATGAAGTGTTCACCAGACATTGAGAAAGCAGAGATCAGCTCAGAGCTGCTGGCAAGTCTGTTGTGCTCTGCTTATGAGGGATGACTCACTCTTGGCATTTGAGTTTCCTCATTTGCCAAAACCAGCCTTGCCCAAGCTCAAGCAGGCAGAACGTTAAGTAGCTACATCAGGTTTGATGGCACTGCCATTATTTCTCCTTTGCCTTTCTTCCCGAAACTGACCAGCTTGTACCTTGTGCCCTTTTGGTCTCACAGAGGAAAACCTGCTGTGGCTTAGATTGGATGGATGGATGGATGGATGGATGGATGGATGGATGGATGGATGGATTGGAAATTTAGTCCCAACCTCAACCAGTTTTTTCCCATGAAAGACAGAAAAGATCTCATGACACATCACTAAGGAAATCACAGTATCATTAAGGAAAAAAACCTCTAGGATCAAGTTCAACCATTAATCCAAAATACCTGCACTAAGGCAGGGTTTGAGCAGTGAGGCTTTGGACTCTGCACCAAACACTCAAGAAAGCTTCTCTTGCCTGCAAGAGCTTGGGTTTGAGTCTTTAGCTTTAGATATTCGGCTATTTGCTTAAAAAATAAAAAAATGCCTGTATTACCTATGTCTATTGAATCCAAACTGGACTGAGAAGCTTTTCAGATGTAATGCATTTATTGTGCTTAACCACTGGCACCATTGACCCCATTGGCCTTGGCTGATGAAACTTTTTTCCATGTTTACTTGGGATTTTGTGTCCCAGTTTGTGCAGCCCCTTCAGAGGAAGGGCATGCAGGGCTGATTTAAAAGGAAAAAACCCCACTCCTCCTCCTTTGCCATCCCTCTCAAGGCACGACCTTCAGCCCTCCCCCCTCTGCTGTAGCGCTGAATGGGACTTTTTGTGGGATTTCTCATCTTGCTGAGCTGCCCAGGCAGCTGCCACCTTTGTTCTGCCCATGGATTTCTCCCAGCAGCCTTAGGAAATGCTGATTTTGTCCTATATAAGCAATCCACATGTATCTTTGTGATCTTCCTCAGCGCTGAAAGATTTAGACTGTCTTGCAGACATGAAAAGTCCTTTGAGTTGAACATTCCCACCCTAAGTATGTCAGCTCTCAGTTTGGGCCCATCCAAAGGCACCGGAGTGTGCTTCTCTCACACAGCTGGCAGCCTAGAAGGCCACAGCTCCACTTTGTTATCTGAAATATAAGGCTAAATATGAGGAATTATTTTCTTTTTTGTTTTTGCTATTAGTTTTTAAGCATAAAGATAATCTATCACTAAGAAATAGCTTTTTGATGAGGTTGAGGGGTCAGCAACCAGCTGGATAGTCCATTATAATTGTATTAGCATTGCCAGAAAACTACTGCTTGTTGGTCTGATATATTTGCAGCTAGTTCTAGATTTTCATTTTGATTGCATTTTAAGTTAGGCTAAAATTAGCATTTTTCTGGAGCAGACGTTACAAGAAAGGTCTAGTTTATTATTTAGTAAATTGGAATCCAACAGACTTTTCTTTCAGCAACAAAACTATTCTTTGAAGCATCTTTAAATACATTTTTAAAAAGAAAAAACCCTGACCTACTGTGGCTGGCAGAGCTGGCATTAATAGGGATGATTTTCTGGAGTTCAGCTGAAATCCCCCAGCTCTGCAAACAGAACAGATTTACCTGCTGCACCTTTGAGCTGCCTCCAGTGCCATCTGTCTCCCTCTTGACTGGTGACAGTGGCACATTGCCCTGCTCCCCGTGCCCAGGGGAGCACTGAGAACCCCAGATCTATTCATGTCTGCACGTTACATCCCAATAATCTGCTTGGTGAAGTTCCTTTCAGCATTTTTATTAAGGCAATCATCCTTCTCCTATGAGGGAGAAAAACATTGAACCTTCCATGAAATACGATTTTATTGGGTCTTTTCTTTGCAAATGGCAACTGTGCGGGGCAAGTCTCTCAAAAGAGGATTTTAGAGAGAGAATGAGAAACAGTCATTCACCCTCTCCTGGAATCACAGCTATTGAGCTCAAAGTGAGGCTGCTTAAGAAAATAGAAATTTTTTTTCTTGTAAAGTGGAGTAGAACTTGTAATGCCCTGCCCCAGAAGGTGCTTGATACTGAGTCCATTCAGATTGCAAAGAGTCATGGATGTAAAATGTACCCAGGCTTATTAACCTCTAAGATGCTCCTGTGGTTAGGGACTCACTGAGATGTAAATTCTTGGACACAGAGAAGTATCAGAATATGATTAAATTGCAGAATTGTCCAGTGTAAGTGACCTTGGGCAGCATCTCCTCCAGCCTGGTGCTCACAGTCAGATCAGCCTGGAGCTGGAGCAGTTTGCTCAGGGCTGTGCAGGGAGATCTTGAAAACCCCCAGAGCTGAAGGTTTCACAACTGCCCTGGGGCCCTCTTCAAGTGCCTTATCATCCTCAGAGGGATAAAAGGACTTTTTAGTCAGGAATTCCCTGTCCCTGCCTGGCTTCTGTACCATTCCCATCCTGTCACCTCCTCTCAGGTATCCCAAAGCTGCTGTTGCCTCCAGGCCAAACGGCCCCAATTTCCTTCCTTCCTGTCCCATTCCCTGGGGGGTGTCTGTGAGAGGTGGGGTCTGCTGGACGAAACTGGCCTTGTCAAGAGTGAGATCTCAGGAATTGCAGTTTTAGACAGTTTTATTCTGAGAGCCCAAGTCAGAAATAAAGGTCAAGAACTTCGTATTTACTTTGTATTTTCGTTGTTTTTTTTGTTTGGGTGTTTTTTTTTTTTTTCAATTTGAAGTTCTTGCTGGGATTTGTGTGTATGTTTTTGGTGTTTTTTTGTTTGGAGTTTTTTGTTTGTTGGGATTTTTTTTGGTGTGTGTGTGGAGTTTTTTTTTGTTGTTTTTTTGTTTTTTTTCTCATGGTTGGTTGTTTTAATAATAGATTATGAAGTTGAGTACTGTCTGATATTTTGTGCATGGATTTTCAAATCTCCAAACTAAAGTGTGTCCCCATGGTGTGGTTCCTGCTAAGGGAACTTGCTCTGGAGATCTACAACACAAATATGCAACAAATTGTTTCATAACCTGATGTCCTATTTTCAGATATTTGCATGGGAAAGAGACTAATTGCTTTAGACAAACTGCTGTTCAAGGAGCTTATGGTTAGAATTCATTATAATATTTCTATGGTTTCTACTCCTATAGAATTGTGCACTCTATGTAAGAATTGCTTTGGAAGTGTTTTTCTTTTGAATTTCATGACAAGTAGAATAAACATCACAGTAATATATTCTAACTGTGTTATTAATTATGCCCTAAAAAGTTCTGATATGTACACTAAACTCAAAATTTGGTCTGCACTTTAGATTTAATTCCCAAAATCACTTCTTATAGTATGTTGGTAGCAGCTTTCTGTGGAGGAGAATTGAAATGGGTTAAACACACAGGACTGCTCCTGTATTAATTATTCTGGCATAGTATCAGAATTTCTGGCATTGTTTCAAGCCATTTCTGCATATAAAAGAATAATAACAGAAAGTTCCATGGCTCGACACTGTACCTGCAAAGTTTTCAAGATGCTGACCTTGGCTGAACTGCTCAATATCTCAAATTTCAGTTTGAAACAGAAACATCAGCTACAGCTCTCCCATTTCTGGAGATTTAACAACAGAGGCTTGTTAGGAACTGTCCTAATTGCTTTTATTGGTCTGGAAGGTCATTTAAATTGCTTAAATGTGCTTTTAATATGTCTAACCAAAGAAGGCTGTGCAGCTATGAATAAAAAAGAGATGCAGTAGATGATGTGTTCAAGAAAGCTCGTGTGTAGAGGTTTTTAGGATTATTCTGGTGGATCCCTGCGTTCCCAAGGTCAGCAGTTCCCAGCGCGGCTCTGCCCACGAGCCCGAGCGTGGCTGGCGTCCAGCAGGTTTGGCATGAGGAGCAGCTGCTGGCCAGCCCGGGGCTGCTGCCAGCAAACAGAGCTGGCAAAGGGCACTCAAGGGGGTTTTGTGTCTATGAGAGTGTGTTCTGTGCTGCTCTGTGAGCCACAGAGCCTTCTGTGTGCAGGCTGAGTGCTGCTGCCTGTCACCCCGAGCTCCGCATGCACAAGGGGCTGCTTTGTGGAGGAAAATGCAGGAGGACCTTGAGAGGATGGAGAGCTGGCTTTTCATTTGCTCTTAATTCACCAAAATAATCTGCCTGGGGACATTTGGGGTTGTTCAGCCTGGAGAAAAGAAGGCTCAGGGGGGACCTTGTGGCTCTGCACAGCTCCTGACAGGAGGGGAAAGCCGAGAGGAGATCAGTCTCTGCTCCAGGGAACTGGGAAAGGAGGAAACGGCCTCAAATTGTGCCAGTAGGAGTTCAGGTTGGATATCAGGAAACATTTCTTCACTAAGAGAGAAGTTAAACATTGGTACAGGCTGCCAAAATAGTGGTGGAATGCTCATCCCTGGAAGAGCTCAAGAAAGGAGTGGATGTTGCCCTGGGAGACACGGCTTAGCAGGCGTGGGGTTTTCTGGTCAAAGTTGGACTTGATCTTGGAGGTCTCTTCCTGACCTCCTAATTCTATATTAGAAGCTCCAGAGAATCAGCACTAACATCTATATGCTTGGTTTAGAACTAAACTTACGATTAAATTTATATTAAAATTGTTATTAAACTGAAGAGTTCTGGTAGAAAAAATTAATCCTGTTTCAGGTAGTGCTGGGAGTTGTGGTTTCCATGAAGGCTTCATCCCAGTCATAACTTGCATTGTAAAAATGAACAAAACCTGGGGAAGAGCAAGAGGGTTGACAAAGGGAATCCTCTACCAGAGTGGGAAAACCCAAAAATATTCGAAGAGTTACCACTATCCACAGTTCTGTATAATTTGGAGCCAAAAGGGTGTTAGTGAATTTAAATAATTTTTTAAAAATGTATTCATGTGTAGTGAAAAAATGCTGGTGGAAAGAAACTTTGAGAGTTAAATGCCTTTATAAGCATGGGCTGTCGTCGTCTCCCCACTCCCCCTGAAGCACACGATGAGTTCTGTGTGTGGGTCTGTGGAACCCAGGGGAAGGGACGGGGCAGCCTGGCGTGTTGGTGAGGTGGGATGTGGGGTGGGCTCTCAGGGGGAAGGTGTTTGGATGGATGTCTCAAAGCAGAGTGCTGTGGGTTTGTTGTTGCAGCTCTGAGCAGCACGTGCTGAAGCACATGTTGTTTGGATTCTCGTGTTCAGCTGACTCATCTCAAATCACCCTGGCTGCAGGAGAATGCAGGGACTGAGAGCATACACTGAATATTGGTGCTTTTGAGTGTTTTAGGCAATACAAGAGGGGCTTTTTAAACTTCCATTGTCTTAGAACTGTCAAAAAGTTCCTGTATTAAATCTGCCATAATACTGTAGGCTCAGCTGTGAAGCATCAGTCCCCTGCTTTTTCTGCAGGTAACAGATGAGAAGAATCTTCCAGATGCTTTTCCATGTGCAGCTGCTCCAGATGATTTCTTGCCCATCACACAGGTTCTCTATGAGTGTCATGTATTGATTGACAGGGCTTTTTCTCCTAGGAAATCCCCTTTGGAGATCCCATTGCTCTCCTTCTGTAAGTTACAACTTCAGGTGCAGCCTAGCAGTGAGCTGTTCTCCTCCTGCATGCCTCCAGCATCACCCAGAACAGCTGTGGCTGCCCCTGGATCCCTGGAAGTGTCCAAGGCCAGGCTGGAGCCACCTGGGACACTGGAAAGTGCCACTGCCCATGGTGGAACTGGATGGGCTTTAAGATCCCTTCCAGCCCAAACCATCCTGTGATTCTGTGATTATTCCAGTGAAAAGTTGTTATTTGAAATTACTGACTCGATGTCCCTACATCAGCAAACAGCACCAAACTCCATGTTTTAGGAACTGCTGAACATTTCAGAAAATCCCTTTTCTGACCTTCCTCTAAGTTTAAAACATATTTTAAAAACAAATACAGCAAATGCATGACTTAGAGGTGTCCCTGGGGGCATGGGAAGCAGGTGTATCAAGACCTCAGCTGGGATTTCTTTATCTCATACTCATGTTCTCCTATGAGCTTGTAGAGAATTTAAATTTCATGATAACTTCCTGCTCCAATCAGCACTGAATCCATGGAATATCCAGCTGAGGTTTGGTTTATATTTACCCTGTGGAGGGAGGTGAAACTGGTGTCTGTATTAACATATTGACAGATTTATTGACATGAGTTTTCTTCAGTCTTGCCTGTTTAATTAATAAAAATGATCTGCTGAACATCCAGCTAATAATTCTGGCAAAAATATCACAGCTAGTCTTGTTACTAAAATGGAATTTCAGCCTCTTATTGTGGAATCTGCCATGAGTCTGATTGCCAAAATAATTTAATGATCATTAATTTGTGGTTTTTGATTCATCTAAAATGCTAAAGCTGGATTTTATTGAAACAATTAAGAACAAAATAGTTAAAATGCCTTCACAGAAAATAAATGCAAAGGAATAATCATAAAATCCCAGCTTATTTTTATGTAGAAAAGATGAAACAAATAAATTTAATGTCCGTGTCTTATGTAAGACACATTGAACAGCAGCTGCAGTGTTTAAAGCTAGGAATAAAATACATGATTAATGTGCACCAAGGATGTAGGAAACACTTCTGAACTTCTTTGATCCATTTGCAGCCCAGTTGGCTGCTTTTCTGGCTTAGCTAATTGTTGGGTAAACGACTTTGTCATTCTGGGTTAGGTCAGAAAAACACATGAAAGGACAAAAAGATCTGCAGTGTCAGTGACACGTGGCATTCTGGGCTAGAGACTTCTTCTCTTACCTCTTTGCAGTGATTAATGATTGCACTGCTCCTTCATTCCCCAGTGTTTGTGAAACCTCTTCTGGTGGCAGATACGGCTCCACTTAGAGACCAGACAATGAGCAGGCGTTAATTGCATCTTGCTCATTAGTGTTTGTTCTGCTGCTGGCCCTTTTTTGGTGCTGTACCTGCATCACTTCCCAGCTAGAAAGGTCCATGCAGGAGGATCCATCCTCGATTTTGCAGCTCCATTCTCCAGAGAATGAAGGAATGCATCTCAACAAATGCATCTCAACAAATATTTTGTAGTTCTGCAATGTATAGGGGAAGAAATATAGATCTAATTAACCCAAGGAATTAAAAGCCTTTCCCAGGCTTGCAGAAGCAGGGCTGCTTCCCAAGTCCCCATTGCAGTGGGGTTTTTCAGCAGCCAGCTGCCCACTGGTCACTCAGGCCCAAACCCCATCCTGGCTCCTTGTCCACACTGTTCCCAGGCTGCTCCAGGGATTCCTGCTGCTGCTGGCACTGCCTGTGTCTGAAATAGTCCAGACCTGGGTTTTTCCTCAATATTTTGTTCTTCAGTCATGCACAAACTGTAATTTATAGACTTCCTTTGTATTTGTCCTCTGTTCTTGGCATTTTCATGGAATCCCAGACTGGTTTGGGTTGGAAAGGACCTTAAAGCCCATCGTGTTCCACCTCCTACGAGCCAGGGAACCAAATATCTTGGACAAAACAAATCTGTGGGATGCTTTTAAGTTTAGGACAGTTAAGGTATTACCCAGTGAAGGGTCAGGAGTGTACTAAGGGCCTGCAGAACATGAGGGTTTAATAATTTACCTTAAAATGTACCATTTTCTTAATTGAGAGTTCTGGTTATTTTAAAGAGGTGATCCTTTCTGCAGAGTGACATGCAGAGCAAAGGAGCTTGAGGAGCTTGGATGGCCAGAACAAGGCAAGACTGCACAAACCAAAGATGCCAAAAGAGATTTGGAGAGCTGTCACATAAAATCGTAACAGAGGAGTTTTTTAAGGTGATCAATTTAATACCAAGCATTTTAGCATTTTCAGTGGAAGTTTGTGTTAGGGCTGACTGAAGGCTGCAAAATTATTTGAATTTGAGTGGGAAAGACTTTTCTTTTTCAAAGGCTTCCTTTTAAAAGCAGTTGTTCTGCAGGGTGGGGGGAGGTATAAATAGTTGTTCTCAGCCCTGTTTTATCAGGGTTCTTAAGAGTAGCTTAAAAGGAACTTGTTACTTGGGGCTCAAGTAGTTTAACAGAAAATAAATGGTGTTTTAATAGTAATGTCAGGGTACAAGTTGAAAAAGGATTTATTGTGAGTGATAACACAGAGATTTTTCCACAACTCTTAACTGCTGCCAGCACTGTTTAACACTTGCAAGGGATTTTTTTGTGTATGATGAGAGACAGTAAAATTCATTCAGCAGCTACTGAAATTATGCTTAGCTGAGGCCTTGTTTTGGTCAAGGAGTAGGTTTAATAACTAATAATTTTCTAATTATATTAAGGGAAAGTATGTAAGGTATAAGATATAATAGATAAATGCATTTAGCATCTATATAAAGCTCAGAACATAACAGGGATAAAATTATTGCGGAGGAAATTCAACACCAGCAAATGTGTATCAACTCATCAGTAACAACCAAGCTGAAAATTAGAAGCAGCTTCCAGAGAAAGCTTTGGGGCATCTTGCTAAAATGAACAGTAGGAAAAAATTATTCAGAAGTTTCAGACAGAACTACAAACGCTCATGAGGAATATTTCAAAATTTGATTGAAAATGAAAATACTGTACTCTGGCCTGAGACATTTCTGACAGTTCTTTTACAACTGTTTACTTGTGCTTTCAGCTTCAATATTTTATCAGTGCAGCAATAGCCAGGGAATGTTCCATGGAGGAGCACACACACCTGCAGGGAGAGGAGCACAGGGCTGGACCCTTCCCATCGCATTCCAAGCATCAGCATCTCTCCTGCAGCCCTTGGGGCTCTCACTCTGACTCTGAGACACATTTTGTGCATTAGAAGTACAAGTGCCCAGAGAAATGAACAGTCTGTAATTACATAATTGGGGCTCAGGGGGCTGGAAGCAGCCTTGATGAGGAGGGGCCACGTGGTTTGGATCCCTGTGGCAGCCTTGCTCCTCAGGACCTGAATGGAACCTCCACAGGCACAGGATTTCAGGCATGGAGCCATGGAATGGTTTGCGCTGGAAGGGACATTAAAGCTCATCCAGTCCCACCCCCTGCCACGGGCAGGGACAGCTTTCACCAGGCCAGCTTGTTCCAAGACACAGCTCAGTCCCAGGTGGGAGAGTGAATGTGGGGGAGTTTTTAGCCTGTAATGGAAGTTTTTCCTATAAAAATGGTCTCTCAGGTCCCACGCTTGTGTGCACACTGTGGTGGTCAGCTTTGTGTGTGTCCACTTGTGAGGGTAATGCTCATCGAGCCACTTTTGCTTTCTAAACTCAAAATAACAATGTCTGGGGGCTGTACCAGGACCACGCAGGGTGAAGTTTTATTTTGGGATTAGGGAGGAGGAGCTGAGCATTCATCTTGTGTTTGAGTAGATGGTCTGAGAGCTCCTGGGCAGGGGCAGGGCTGTGTCCTTTGTCCCCTGTGGCCTCACCCAGAATTTCAACCACAGACTGCCTTTGCTCTGGTTTTCTAGAAAGAATCAATAGCCAAGCCTCTTAATCCTGCAGAGACCAACATGTTAATAATAAACATGAAAATGCAATAACTGGTAACAAATGGCTTTGCTTTTGAGTCTGTCTCAAAACCTTGAAGATAAATTCAGGCCTTCATTTGAAACAAACTATGTACTGTGTTTGATATTACTCAGGTGTTTGTGTATTCCTCACAGCCTTGGACAGAACAGGAATCTCAGCAGAGAAAACTGGGTTTTGGGGACAGCTAGTTCTGTGGCTGTGCAGGTCACTGATGCTGGCAGGTTATCAGTGTTCTGAGCACTCAGAACCGCTGGACATTTACTGGGCCAGCCTGGCTGTGCTGAGCCCCGTGGAGTTCTTCCCAGGCACTTCCATGGGATCAGAGTCCTTGTCTTTAATACTTGTAGGTTGTACAGTGGTTAGGATAATGACTTAGGCATTTTATGTCCGGTTCTTTTCACACAGGGACATCAAGTGACTGTACAAGTGTCTTGCTGAGCTGACTTTGTAGTGCTGGCTCTGTGTCCCCAATTCTGCCCTACTTACTGCATTTTTCTGATAAAGAAAAGCCTTTTTTAAAGTTAAAAGCTAAGGCTAAACAGCCTGTGCAGGCTCACTTTGTAGTATTCAATCAACTGTGAAACATTTGAGTTCATTCTGCTAAGACACAGACGTGGGCAGACTATCCCACACTTACTCAATCAGCCCAAGTCCCATTGTTCCAGGGGAGAGCTGAGGGAGACTGAGCTTGGCTAAACCAGTGTTTAACAGAAATCATGCAAATGAGTCCATTATCTTGAATAAAACTCTGGAGTTTAGGTGAGTTTAGAGCCAGATAGTTGTTTCCTCAGTTGTTTTATCCAGACACATCAAACCAAAAACAAGAGCTGAATTGAAAGCTTGTCCCAAACATAAGCAACAATGCCATGGACTGAAAAGCTTCCTATTATCCTGTCCTCCTTGAACTGGATTGATTATCATCCAGGGAGCACCTTTCTGAATACCTGGGTAAGTCATTCCTCACTTTTCACTTGACCTGTGCACTGTCAGACATCTGCAGAAACTGGAAATAAAACCAAAAGAATGCACCAAGCTGCCCGGCCTGTATATTCTCTTCCTCATGTCCTGCTGGTGATTGAGGTATTTGACCTTGCAGTAGCTTGGAAAGCTGTTTTATGGGATTCTTTATGGAATGGTGTTGTTTCTTTAGCAAGCATTTATAATTTATGTGATGTATTGGTGGCTGTGATGTGCAAGCTTAAGACACACAAGCATCTTTTGAAATTGTACTTTTCCAGTGCTCTGTATTTGATATCTGCTATAAGCGAAGCAGTATTTCAATCATTATAAAGCTTCCCTGGAAGGCAAGATACCTTTAGGCTGTGCAGCAGAAAAAAACCCCACTCATCTAAATCTGTATTCCTCTGAATTACCTTAATTTGTGCAGAAGATAATTCAATTTTCAAGGCTGACAGGTACCTGTGACCATGTCAGTGCCTCTCAGGGTAGCATATCTATGTTCAAGGTATGGCTGCTTCAATCCAGGCCTCCAGTGTGGCAGGGGGACACTTTGCTCTGGAGCCTGACCCATGTCACGAGCCCATGGGAGTTGGAGTTACAGGATCAAGCTCCTAGAGAAGTTTTTGGGAACTGTACCAACAAAGATATTTGAGATGGCCACACCAGGCTGGATTCCCTGGAGCTCGCTCTGCTGGGTAGCACCACACCAAGTAGGTATTTATGGAGTTGCAGTTTTCTTAGGATGAATCCTGCTGGAGCGCCTGTTGGTGCTGGATCCAAGCCTTACAGGCCGTTCATGTGGGGGAATGGGCAATTTTGGGGCCTTTGCTTCCCCTCTGGTTTCTTGTTGCATCCCACAGCACCAGCACATGCTGATGTGACTTGAGGGCTGTGGCTGCACTGGCAATTCTACAAATTAACATCAAATTTACTTTTGTAAACCAAAGTGCACCTCTGCTAGACAGAGCCATGCAATCAGGGAGTGGTTTGGGTTGGAAGGGACCTTAAAATCACCATGTTTCACCCCCTGCCATGGGCAGGGACACCTCCCACTGTCCCAGGCTGCTCCAAGCCCTGTCCAGCCTGGCCTTGGGCACTGCCAGGGATCCAGGGGCAGCCACAGCTGCTCTTGGCCTGCCTATCCTTACAGGGAACAATTCCTTCCTAATATCCATCCCTCCCTACTCTCTGTCAGAGTGAAGCCATTCCCCTTTGTCCTGTTGCTCCAGGCCCTTTAAAATTGTTCATCTTCCTTTTTGGCTCCTTCAGGTATAGTGAGGCTGCAATTAGGTCACCCTATTTCATTTGCAAATTGGTTTGGACCAAAGATCTCCTGCCTCCCCCATTTTTTATTTTTGTTTTAAAGTTTTGCACTATCTTTGGCAGTTCCTGTTCCCCTTGAGCCCTGGGAGATGTGGAGGTGCATCAGTAGGATTTGGCGGCCCGCTGCCCCCTGTCCCTCTGGAATTGGGACAACTGGCCATGGAGCTGATCACTTGACCATGGCAAATGAGCTGCCCTCATCAGTGTGCTCTGGTGTATATTTAGCTTAATAATGTGAGCAGATGGTCATTACATTGATTCATGAAGGAAGGGAGGAAGCTTGGCTTGGGAGCTTCAAGGCTGAGTGCTGAGCATCAGAGCTGGGCAGGATGCAGGGCAGGGGAGGAGCAAAGCACATTTTTGTACGCTATGGGGTTTGTTGGTTTGGTTTTCTCTTTTACAGAGTACCACTGAATAAAATCAAGTAGAAGTGACTCATCAGGCCTGTAGAAATAATAATTTCCCTGGAGAGGAGGCTCGTGGAGCACAAGCAGGATGGTGCTGAAGTGTTTGCACCTCTGGTGGTGCTAAAAAGGGGGGAGATGGGGAGGCAGTCGCCTGTAGAGTTATGAA
The DNA here is from genome assembly GCA_003676055.1 of Chloebia gouldiae. NCBI lineage: Eukaryota > Metazoa > Chordata > Aves > Passeriformes > Passeridae > Chloebia > Chloebia gouldiae. The sequence continues at coordinate 237,531 of QUSF01000151.1, forward strand.
ACTTCTCACTCTGCTGTTGTTATTAAAGATGACAGCTCTTCTGCAGGGGAAAGGTAGCACTGGAATAATAATTCTTCAGTATTTTTTTTTTCAAAGAGCAACTTTGTTTATATCTTTTCCCATTTAGTAGGATTTAACTAGATATTCAAGCAAGAAGCTAATTGTATAAAATATTCAGTCAGTCTCCTCATTAACCAAACTGGGAAGTTCACAAATCCCCAACCTGCAGCAGCTCTCAGGAACAGCTTGATTTGCTTCTTAATTCTGCAATTTTCACAGGAGAAATGCTGTATACAGAGGAATATCCTCTTGAGCAAGAGCCTAATCTCATGTTTTGGTGGCTGTTTCTCCCGGTTGCTGATTAGCTTTGCTGTCTTATTAGTTTATGTCATAGTATGTGACTATAAATTGACTTTGCAGTGAGGAGGGAATACGTTCGTCTTCACAGATGCTGCTGTTTCCATGGAGATAAAAGGACCAATGGCCTTTTCTTGGTTTGGACTGTACTACAGTGAGCAGGCAGAGATGGTGCATTCGAAAATGCAACATTTGGTGCTTTGATATTTCCGTCTAAATAGCAAATGAGAAAGCATATTGTTCCTTCTTGGTGATGAAGTTGAATAATAAATACAGCTTTGGGACTTTTTCTGGAAGCAGAAAGCAAGCCCACCAGGAATGTGAGGACAGCGTGGCTGGTTTATGCTTGCTAAACCTCCTCTCTGGGAAAAACCTTTTGGCTTTGCAAAATATAACCCTGTAGAGCCTTTGGGTTTATCTGATGCAGTGTTTGATGCTGGTTACATCACTGGCTTACTTATCTCTGATGTTCCACCGTGGCTGAGCCTGAATGAGCATGCAAAAGCTGTGAATGTGATTTTTTTTTTTTTACTTTATTCTTTTTCCTTGAGAAAGAGCTTTTCTACCTCAGATTACGTGAAAGAAAATATAAATTCCAAGGCCACCCCCCCATTCAAGGATGGCTTGCAGAAGGTGTTATTTGTGAGTACCTTTTCCTTCTTCATCTGTCATCACGTCTCTGATTTCTGTGTTGAGGATTCCAGAAGTGGGAGTAGTGATCAGTTTATTGTTGGGTAGGTTTCTTTCAATGAACCATTTTTAGGGTGTTACCTTTTTTGGCAGATGAATGCTCTGTATATTAAATGTGTTTAGATGATGATGATGGTGATTGTGCGTATGAGCATTTAAAAATACAGCGTAATAAAGTGAGTAGTCTGTGTTTAGCAGAATAAAAAAAAAGAGGAAACTCTTCACTTTGCATCCAAGCAGCAATGCAGGGTGCTAGGAATTCTGTCTGTGATGAGTCAAGGATCTCTCTTCCATTTTGTTGAAATGCTTTGTCATATTAAAGTGCAATCTGTCTTTTCAGTACAGAAATGCAAACAGCAGGACATGCAGTGCAACCTTGAGCAGCGTCATATTGAGGAGGCAAAATTCCCTGTGGTTTTGTTGTTACCTTTATGCTGATCAAAACATAAAGGTGCATTCATTGATTATTATTCCCTGCAGTTTCTGGAGGGTTAAGGTCAGACACAGGAGGCTCTGGGATTCTCTGGGGGCTGAGAAACCCCTGGTGGGAGCTGAGCCCGTGGTTTGGGGCTCAGAACTCGGCCACTCTGGAGGACCATGCTGGTGCTGGGATGGATGGAACACACAGGTGGTTTGCTCCAAAATGGGCACAAACCAGGCAGGAATGGATGGGACACACAGGGTTTGCTCCAAAATGGGCACAGACAGGCAGGGATGGGCCCTTGATTTGTCCTCATTCCCAGTCCAGGGGCTTGGAGTGGCTGTACCTCTGTTTGCAGTTCTGAACCCTGGTTAACCATCTGCTCCCTTTAGGGTTAAATTGGGGTTTCCAGAGGATCCTGCATGAAACACATGCAATTGTCATCCCCAGCCTTTTCCACTTATTTTAGCAGTGCCTCTTAATGCCTTGATTTGAGTAAATCTGCTCCACATTCAGCAGCACCATCCACACACAGGCAGAGTAAATAAAACCATTCAAAACCAGACTCCTCAAACAGAATAACAGAAGACTATTAGTATCTATCTTAAAGTTTTCTTTAGCTTTTTGTGTTGTGCTGAAGGGGTGGATGGTTAAGTTGAAATGTTTTAAAATCAAAATAAATGTGTAGCCTTTTGTAGGAAGTCGAAATAAGTAAACTTGGAGAACAGGTTGCAGCCTTTCAGGTGTGCATGGACCAGCTTGAAACATCCTGCTGTTTGTTTATCCATGAGAGAATAGTTCTGGTTGTGTTGGACTCCATTTTAATTTGGGTCCTGGGATTTGGGGATTCTGTGACTCTCAGCAAGGAATGGGTTTCACAGAATGCTTACCATGTGGGGGTAAGGGATATTTAATCCCTGTATGTTGCTGTCTTTCACAGTGAGGTTGCAGTCTTATTTACAGACCCATCTTGTGCAGGATTTTCCTGTTTTGCTGCTTACACCTTTGGTATCTTCTACCCACCTCAGCACGTTGCTGTAGAAAACAAGATGTGGATTCTGCCTCCTACTATAATTCTGTGGTTTAACTCCCATGTAAGAGAGCTGATGCTGATTGTTGGAAAGAGGAAAATGTAAGCTGGGAATTGTTTTTTTAAGAATTTACTCTTACGAACACATGTAAATAGAAAATCTTCACGTTCTTTAAAATTAATGGGTTATCAATACTGAAAATGTATATTAAACTGTTATACACCAGTTCTTCTATGCTTGAGTAAGTTTTCAGATTAAACCTTACATATAACAACTCTGTCAGTGTTCTTGTAATATGTATATATATATATATATATATATATGCGCCAAAGATCTTTGCCATTGAAAGTATCTTTATTAAGATAAAAATATCTTTTCATCCTAAAGTGTAGAAAGCCTGGTTGTTGCTGTTCTAAGAAAAGCTGAACAACAGTGTCACACTACTTGGATTAGTGAAAGCAGTTTTTTCAGCTGCTGCACTGAATAGAACATATGTCACTGGAGCATTGTTTTAAGTAACAGGATTTGCCTTGCTGTAAATCTCTCATGCTGTATCTGGGTAATTTCATTCTTTGTACTTTGCTATTTTGCCTCTTTCATCAGCTGCAAATCCAATATGTATAACTGGCACTGCTCAGCTTTGAGTTTGCTGTGGTTATTGCTCTGCGAGATTATAATTGTGGCTGTGTTCTGTAATGGATGTTGTAGTTTCTTGAGGATTTCTGGGACCTGATTTAATGATGTGGGACATACAGAAAAGATGTGAAAATATCCACTCTCTGATTTAATCTAAAAGATATTTTCCTTCTCTCATGTCTCTTTGCTCTTAATTTCTGGGTTTGGACTGTGTGGGTTTTTTCTACAGATTTTGACAGCTCCCAGTAAGCACAACTGACACAAGTCCATCTTACGAGTTCTGTGAATTATTCTACATCACCCTGCACCATAGATGTGGTTCTAGTTAAGACTTAAAAGGATTTTTTTTCTAATTACAAGCATCTACATATTAATAGTCTTAATTAAATTCACCCTAGTTCCAGCTAACCCAGGATTGGAGCAAACTGTGCAGGGATGCAGAAGGATCCCTCCTGCCTGTTTGTGTAGGCTGGTACTGCATTTTCATGAAATCAGAAAAAGTTTATAATAATTATTTATAATTCTCTGTAATGGTAATAAGTGTTGTGTTCTAGGCTGGGACAAAATAATGGCTGTTCCTTGTTTAGTATGCTGGGCCTGTCGTGGTTCCATTCTCCCAGGAGATGATAATTATTTACAGGCCCTTTGATGGAGGAGAGGTCAGTGAGAGTGTGCCTGATGATTCCATTGAAAAATCCAGCTGTGGGCACTTGAGTTGGGAATACACAAAGGGAAGCATTATTCCAGACAAGAACTCCCAGTCTGCATTTCTGCTGCGCTGTGTACAAATGCTGCTGTTAAATCATTTTGACGACAACCAGATTTGATGAATTCTGGAACAAAATTCAGTGGTCTGTACTCTGGACTGTGTGTGCTGCTCATTTTGAACTGCAGCTTTTATTGAGCATCCTTGTAGCTGGTGAAAACATCTTTCATTCCTGTGAAGAGGAAATGTAGCTCTAGAATGCTTTCAGCCAGGTTCTGACTATTGCATGGAAGGTGAGGGGGGGGAATGGGAGGAGGGAGATGCCAGCAGAGCAGCTCTGCAGCATATGGCTGTGCTGGTTGTGATGTGTGGGTGAGTTTTTTGACGCTCACACTCTGTGCAGAGTAATTACACTGGTGTTTACCTGCCAGGAGCTGTCCTGTTGCCTCCCTGGGATTTGGTGTCCAAGAAGCTGTACCCAAAGAGCCACCTTGAGCTCTTTGAGAGCAAATCAAAGATTTGCTCAAAGAGCAATCCCTGGGCACATTACCATTGTGCCCAGGGAATGAAGGGAGTTGTGGTTCTCCTGCAGTGTGTGGTGGTCTCTGCTGTGAACTGGAAGGTTTTTATGGATGCAACTATACAAGCAATGGTAGCATTTAATGTTGTACGGTTGCCATCCAAAAGAGTGTGTGATAGGAAATTAATTAATAATAAAGCACTGTGAAAAAAACATAATATTGTGTGCCACCACAGCCTCTCTGTGATGTGCTTGGCTGCAGAGTGCTGGACATACAGTGAGGTGTAATGAATAGGAAGAAAGAAGTGCTGCTTCAAAAGTCAAAATCATACTGCCCTGTGTATTTTGGGTAAAGAACAGTAGGAATTTGTCCTTGGAAATGGGAATGTGTTGTGTACTGAATCACCTTGAGGTGGCCACAGCCACAGAGCCACAGACAGCTGCAGTCAAACTTGGGCTGGGACAATGGGAGCTGCCATGAAAAGCTTCCTGCTGCTTTCGCTACTTTCCAAAAAGTGTCCTGTGGCCTGGGTCAGGGTTTTCATTCTGGAAGCCCTTCTATCAGCTTAATAAACATGTTAATTAGCAGGCATTTATCTGGAGTTGATGCGAGTAGCTATTATTATGCCTTTTACTGTTCATCACCTCTTTGGGTATCCTTTGATTACATTTCAAATGTTGTTCCTCATGAAAGTAATGGCTGGATTTATTAAACAAGAACAGAACAGACTTCATTAGTTTCTAACTATAGTATTTTCTAATCTCAGCTGTTGCCATAACTCTGGATCGACATGAGAAAGAAAATTTCGGCTTGTAAAATAATGTTACTCTTCAACAGGATAAAACACTGGGAAATGTAAATATTCATTTTAATAGATCTAATCTAACAAACCATTCTTGGCTACCTCATATGACATGGAGTGAATGGGCTGAAATAGGGGATGGATTTGTCTGCCCCTCCTGCTGTTCCCAAGCTGATTTGAGAAGGATGAGTGCACACAGGTATCCAGGACAGCAGCCTGTGCTGGGATTATTTTTTCCACATACTCATTGCAACATGCACTTTATGGAAAAATGTGCCAGAAGAAAGGGACGAATCCTGGCAGATGGAGGGGAACAGATTGTTGTTCCAGACCAGAGGAGGAATAGTGAATGAAGTCGTGGCGCTGGGAAAGGGCAGCAGCAAAGGGCAGGGAAGGTTCTGAGCAGCTCCTTTCATCAGCCACTCATTAACTCCAGAAAGGCTCCTTCCAGCTGTGCTCCTGCTCCCATTCCCTTCAGTCTCAGGGTTTCTGTTTGGAAGCTCTCATAGGAAGAAGCTCTCACACAGTGATGGTTCAATAATTCTGCTGAAAATTCAGCAGCAGCAGAATAAGCAAGGGTGGGTGGATGTCCTGTGCCACCACGGTGTCCTGTGGAGGGAGAGGGGACAAGCTGCCTCCAGGCTCCCAATCCTGCCAGGAGCATCTGCTGGCTCTGAGCACATTGTGAGAGCACAGGATAACTTGTTAGAGCAAAAGCAATTCCAGGTTACTGGTGTTGTGTTCTGTTTTCCCAACTTGTTTAAAAACCAATATTGAGAAAATTGTCTGCTGAGTTTGGGAGGCTTGTTGGGGATTGCAAGAGAAAATGGAAGAAAAAATAAAAATAGTTGTGGCTTTATGTGATGACCAGTAATTGATTTCTTTTTATTTGTACATCTGAGCAGGGCTCTAAAACCGTCCGATTAAGAAGAATTGTCATTTCTGTTTGCTGATGGACAGGAGAGTGCTGTTAAAATGAGTGGATCCTGATGGCAAACATAATGGAATTTACAGTGGGGTGAGAAGCACAGCCACAGCTGCCTGGGTCTGTGTGCTCCGTTAGGAGCTGGGTTTCTCCTGTTCTGTGGGGGAATGAGATGTCAAGGGTTTGGGTCAGATTTGGCTCTGGTTTCACTGACTCATCTGCTCTGCCAAGAACGTCGTGCAGGGATTCACAAGGGGAGAGCTGGAAGGAACTTGGCCTGAAAGTGGGAAATGGCCAAACTTCCATGTGCACTGGGATGTTGCAGCAATGGGCCAGAAACTGAAATTACCAGCAGCAGAATTTGTCAGCCCAGTCATTTGTCTTGTGTTGGTGCTGAAGTTACTGTGCTCTCTTTGTAATCCTAAATCATCCTTTGAAGAACAGCAGCTACAGATGTGGAAACTAATCTTCACAGGGCTGAGTATCTGTGAGACTGTGAACAGGAGAAGTGATTAATTCTCCTCCAAATGATTGAAATGGATTTCTTCTGATGTCTTTAGGTGTTGAAAATTAGTAAATGAATTCTAGCTTGAATGCAAACTTGTGTTGAAGGCTGATTGCAACATATAGCTATGAAATTTAAAAAATAATTAAAACTCCAACCAAAAAAAAAAGGGGGGGGGCGGATTGGAACCATAGACATTCTCTGGTATATTGCAGAAGGGTAAATGATTGCAAGTGCTGTTTTGTCAGGTGATTGAAGGCACAAAATGCCACATATGAATCTTAAATTGCATGGGCAGATTTACCCATTGCTTTGGGTAGAATTAGTGTTAGTCAGGAGCTGCAAAGCCTGAGCCCCATCATTGTCAGGCTGACGTGAGTCACTGAGATCTGGGGGAACCCAGAGAGAGCTCAGCTCTTCTGAATGTCAAAGTTCGGAGCAGAGCCCAGACCTCGTGTTCCCTCTGTCTGTGGTGGGACAAGGGTCCAGCCTGCTGTGTTGGACAGCAGGGACCTGGTGGCCCCTCGGTGCTGGCCTGCAGCTGAGCCCTGTCACCCGTGTCACCTCCTGCAGCCTGCGGCAGTGCAGGGACCTCCTCGGGACGGCTGCAGTCCTGCTGCACCCTGGAACTCGGGGCAGGGGAGCTCCTGACCCCAGTGCTGTGCCACAGGTGTGTACAAACCAGAGCAAGAGCATTGGGAGAGCTTCCTTCTGTGATAATTCACTCGTGGGGAATTTGGGAAGGCATTCGAGACAGGATCTGTGAGTTGTTTTTGATGATGTGGTTTATTTTCTTATCTTCTGCATAGGCAGGAAGGGTGAGTTCAACTCACATTGTTACAGCACGGTTCAGAAGGTCATAAGACCCTTAGTTACAAGACCTTTTAAGGCATTATTGACTAATATAACACTACTAACAAAGATACTTATGTTTTTTACCCAGTCCTTAAATATTTCATCTTATAGACCCATACTGCAATATAAACTTTCTCAACCAATCATGTTATAATACACAAACCTACAGGACTGCATTCTAAGCTCCTTATTTATCTCTGTAACTACGTTATTTTTTCTATATCTTAAACTCTAAAACTTTCCTTTACTTGATGTATCTCTACTTTAAAACTATAAATCCACATTCTCACTTCTAACACCTAAGTTTAGAAACCTTTTCCAAGGTCTCAGATCAAATCCTGTTTTCATTCTAAACTTTAGTTCACAAACCTAAAATTCGACGAGTTCCTTACATTTCAAATTCCAACACCTTCTTTACTGTTCTTTGGAGCCTGGGAAGGTCAGAGTAGGACAGATTCAGGGAGCCTTGAAGGTAGAAAGGTTTTGGAAGAGCTGGGAGGCAGCTCTGTTCAAAAAGCTTTGTTGAGCAGAGCTGAATCCAGAGAGATTCCTTCATATTCTTTCATATTTCACTGGTTAATTCTCTGAAGAAAGAGACATCTGTGTGAAAAAAAGAACAGTGGTGGGAATGGAATCTGGAACACTCTCCTACTGATTTCCTCCATTTCTTTCTTTTGCTTCTGCTGGAAAAGCCAGGTATGCCAAGGCAGGAGCAGGTTCCTCCATGTGAGCAGTTCCTGTGCCCAGTGTGAGACTCGAGCCCTGCATTCACAGCCTGCTGCCCCAGCACTGAGTGGAGCAGCTCGTGTGGAAAGCTGTGTGCTTTTCCTGGCAGAAAATCCAGCTTTGGCATGTCCTGGCTGCTTTGATATGGCCCATCAGTGTTTTCGGTGTTGTTCTCCATCTTTGTTTTGAACTTTTTGTCTTCCCAAGTGGTTTGAAGCTGCCCCCATGGGTACCTGTGCCCTGTGAGGTGTTAGCAGGGGACGTCCCACGCTGGGGAGGTGCCTTGTGTCTGGATTGAGCTGCATCTCCAAAAGCTCAAGTACTTTACAGGAGTTACCACCTTTAAACAGAAAATCCAACTGATCCTGGCCATGCAGTTGCTGACACAGTGTTGGCAGCAGGAATCAGAACAGGCTGACCTTGTCTTTTTTCCTAAGGATTAGTAACTTACTCCTTCCTGAACAAAGCCTGACTTCTTTTTCCCTAACCACTCTGTTTGATCTCGTAAGAAAGTGACCTCACAGGATTCACTTTAAGCCTCAGAGATGCAGAAGAATCAGATCAGTCTTCTGAGACTTCTGTCAAAACACCAAGAGAAAGATGGGGGGGTGAAAAAGTGCATTTGTGTATACACACACACCCTCTGTTAACTGTCAGGTTGGATCTGCACAAATTAAATGAGGATTTTCAATTTAACGGCTTCCTCTTCCACTCAAAGAGCTAGGAGATATTGATTATTTTTTTATTATTTCCTAGAAGAATGCTGTGTCCTGAGAAATCTGATTAGGTGGATTTATTATGGAGGACTTGCTGCGCTGAGCCTTGTTTAATGTTTGCTGGCACAAACACCAGGAATGCAGGGACAAGTGCTGTGTGGAGCGTAAAGATTTTCCAAGCTTTCCTTCAGAGGTGGCCCCTTATCTGGTTTTGTTTTAGTGAAACAATATCAATCTAATGATCTGAGGTGCAGAAGCTCTTTGTGCTGTAAAGGATTTTTTTTTATTTCTTTCTGTGCTTTGAACAATCAAACAAATTGGAACAATTAAACTGATATTGCATAGGTCTGAATATTGCTTAAAACACGGGTGAAAATTGGGTTCTTTCACATTTCCAGGTGGTTTATTTTCCAATGTGTTTGTCATTGCTGGGCTTAAAGAAAGCTTTGTGTCCATGTCCACTGCATAGTCCCTCCTCATTCAGAGCACTGTGCATTAATTCCATGAACAGAGAACAGCCTGACTGGTGCAGAGTAAGAAGAAGCCTAAAGCTTCATTTTCATAAGGATTTTAACCCTCAGTGTTTCAGCTTTTGCCTTCCTTCCGTGTGGCAAGGCAATCCCCAAGCCTTAAACTGGCGTTTGATCTTAATTCTGCAACAAACCTTTGATTGACTCTTCATTGCAACAGCTCCTCACCGTCATTTTGGTGTGTGCATTTAAAAGCTGGGAATGTTCCCCTGTGTCCCCCGGGATCCAGAATTGACAGCTGTGGCTCAAATTTCAGTCACCGTTCTCGTGAGTTTCCAATATTCCTGTCAGCACTGCCTTCCCCTCCAGAGCCCCTTTCTCAACAGCTGGTGGTTTGACTTTGTGTTTTTCCTTGTGTCGTAGGTCTTTAAATACTCTGCACCAGTTTTGCTGTCCAGCTCCATTGTACCATTCCCAGCTAGCTGTCCCTGCCACACACTCAGAGTACAGGTAAGAGTAGACATGCTCCACACACTGCTGCTGTTTGGAGAGGGAGCTGATGTTGCCATTTGACACGAGACAAGCAATAGTTGCTTAAGTTTTAAAAGGAAAAAAAATAATAATATTGGAATAAATATCCAATATTTTTGATGTGTTGTAGGGTAGCTGTGAACAGAACTATCACTGCAGTGAGTCCTTCTCTCAGGCACTCTGGAATAACTCAGTAAAATGAGTGTCATGTGCTTTAAGAGGCATATCTCCCTGGGCTTGCAAAGGTAGGGAGAAGGGAGGTGCAGGCTTAGCTCTCACATGACAAATACTGAAATATTTATATTATTTATGGAGGATATTGAGGTTGTTCTGAGCAACACTTTTTTTCACTCCTGCCTATTATTCCATGCCAGTAGCTGAGGATTTCATCCATGTGTTTAACCCTCTGAAGGTTAAAGGCATGGACCTGCCCAGGGCTCAGCATTGCCTTGGATTTGAGTGAAATAAGGGGGTTTAAAACACATCCAGGCCCTCAATGCCAAGCAGAGTCTGCCCTGAATACATCAAAAATACATGTTTTCCAGCTCATAGTGCTTCTTCTAACATAGATGCCTTTACTGTCTATGTGTTCTCTTTGATCCAATGTGGAGAGCAGCAATTACATCCCATAGTATTATTTATTGTCAATGCCAGTGTTTATTGTAACATCTTAGAGAAGCATCAGAGGGCAGCTAATCTAAGTCATTGGAAATGTGAAAGCTGTTTAAAAACTGTGCATGCCATGGAAAATATTGTCTTGAATTTTTACTTCTGCTATTAGCAATCAACTTAGTGATAATTGCCAGCTCATGAATAATATTAATATCAAAATATTGGACGCCTGGTGCTGAAAAATCACGGGTAATAAGGAAAGACAAAAGCAAACAAAGAATCCTAAATCTGTAAATGCATAAACATATTTCTGGTTTGAATATTTCATCCCCTAGTTTCCTCTAACCATGCATGCTTGGATTCACCGTGTTGGTTTGTGTTGCAGCATCTGTCTGTGTTTGGTTTTTTTCTCCCATCAGAGCCCTTCGTTTATTTGGTGGTAGTGAGTCCATAGTTGAGTTGTAAGACAGCTCAAATTACTTTGGTGAGGAGCACGGTCCAAAAACTCTCAGATTCCCTGCTTGCTTTTTAGTGAGGCTTTTAGCTTTTCTATGTCCTTAATGATAGTGCTTTAATTTTAAGGATCTTCCTGTTGGGATGTTGATGGGAAAACCAGCTGCTCCTTGAATGTCTCAGTGTCTTGCTCCATGTAGGGTGTCATTTTTATCAGTGATATTTCTTCTGGAATTAAAGCTTAGAGCAGCTTAACTTTGTGATTGAAAAATCTGAATTTCTTCAGGGTTTTTTTGTGCAGTGAGGGCAGGAGTTCCCTGCTCTGGGGGTGTAAAGTCTGTGCAGTTTCAGAGTGCCCAAGCCTGTGCTGTGGGACCTTCAGCTGATGGTTCAGGACTGGGGGGTGGGAAGGAGCTCATCCCTGGCCTTGTTTGCTCTCAAGGAAATTCGGGCTCAGGGGTGATCCTGTGGCTCTGCACAGCTCCTGCCAGGAGGGGACATCCAGGGGAAATGGGGCTCTGCTCCCAGGGAACAGGGACAGGAGGAGAGGGAACGACCCCAGGCTGGGCCAGGGAAGGCTCAGGGAAAACTCTTCACTCAGAGTTGTCAAACCCTGGCACAGAGCAGCTGTGGCTGCCCCTGGATCCCTGGAAGTGTCCAAGGCCAGGCTGGACAAGGCTTGGAGGGACAGTGAGAAGTGTCCCTGCCCGTGGCTTTGAGGTCCTTCCAACCCAGACCAAGCTGGGGTTCTATGGACAGGGAGAATATGGAAAAGCTGCAGCCAGTCTCTCCCAGGGACAAGAGGCAACCAAACCAAATGGCAGTAAGGAAAATTCCAATTAGATACAAGGTAGGGAGAGAGGGAAATTCACCATGAGCTTGGTCAAACATTGGAACAGAGGCCAGGAGAAGACGTGGTGTCTCTGTCCTCAGCCATGCTCAGGTCAGTGGGACACCACTGGCTGCACCTGCTCTGAGCAGGGTCTGCACTGTCCACACCTCCTCCAGTCCTTCCTTGTACAAATTATCCTTCACCCCACAGCACTCTGTTCTTGGGAAGGATAGAAAGAGATGCAAACCAGAATATTTCAGTCCATAGAATTTCATTTCAAGTTACCCAGAGATGTTAATGCTGTCCCTGCTCACAGATGTGCTGCTGTGCTGGAGCCAGGCTGTTAGCCTCATGGCAGGAATTGGTTTGGTTTGCCCATAATTTCAATTTCTGAAGTCGTTATATCCAAACTGTCATGCCTACAACTGTAATCTCTGAGTCAAGTGCAAATGATGCACCTGTTTTTGTGCATGACCTGTACATGGGGATCCCATTGCTGTGAATGCAAATGAGCTGCTAGAGATCTAACAGGATTGGACTTTGCATTTCTACATACACATGATGGTATTAAATTTAGCTTTTAGTCTTCCCATTTATCAATTCATAAATAGAAATCATTAGAAACAAAACTAACAGACGTGGATGCTTTGGTCTGGCTTCAGTTTTGAGGCTTTATGTGGAAAATACACAGAGGGATTAATTTTGTAGCCCAGAATTAAAAATTAAACTTGTTCTGAAAGAAGCAATTAATGAATGCACTACAATGAAATCTGGAGCAACTCTGATTTGCTGTTAGTTAATTGCTGGATGTTTTATTCACTCCAGCAGTTTTATTTCTAGTCGAGACGATCTTTGGCATCTGTTTTGAATCGTTAATAGGGAAATAATGCATTTTTAATAACTGCAGCTATTGCAGCAATCCCTCGCTCATTTTACAACGCTCAAAAAAGACAGAAATAATACAAGTTATCTTGCATTCTTCTATTACAAGGGAAGTCTTGGGAAGCCTGAGCATGTCGTGTCCTTCCAGCTAGATACTTGTCTGGGTTCCAGTTAGCCCATATGCCTCCTCTGCTTGCTCTTTTTGGGTTATTTCTGTTTGGGAATTAAAAAATAGACCAGCAATGTCTGTAGCTCGGCTTCTCTGACTCCCTTCCCCTTCCTGCCTCCCGAGTAGAGCCTTGGAAACAACAGCCTCTGGTTGGAAGCTGCAGGTTCCAAGAGGTCTGGGATTGTTAGAGATCATTGGAATGCAGATTTCAGATCTGGTGTGAAGAGCAAAGTAAAGGAAGTGTGGGACACCTAGAGAGGCTTCCAAAATAGGAATCCAGGTAGCCCTGTAATTCACCTGCTGAGCCTCTGGCTTGATCCAGCTGCATCATCATCTCAGAGGCCTCACTGCTGGAACTGAGCAAAGCCCAGAGCTGAAATGGCATCTGGAGAAAGGGAATTTAATCAGCTCTGTGTCCTGTCTAAGGAGGTTTGTTCCCAGCATTTTCTAAACACGCTTTCTATGGCTTTAAAGAGACAGAGAGTAGGTTTTGAATAGATATGGGCAGGAAATTCCTCCCTGTGAGGGTGGGCAGGCCCTGGCACAGGTGCCCAGAGCAGCTGTGGCTGCCCCTGGATCCCTGGCAGTGTCCAAGGCCAGGCTGGACAGCGCTTGGAGCAGCCTGGGACAGTGGAAGGTGTCCTTGCCATGACAGGGGTGAGACTGGATGGGCTTTGAGGTCCTTTCCCTCCCAAATGAGTCTGGGATTCTGTGACACATCTTCAGACAGACTTCAGTCAGACCCTCAGCCCATCTGTGCAGGAACCTCACAACGCAGCAAAATTCCACGTACAGAAATGCCCATGCTGGGGATCTCCAGCCCTGTTCCTCTCTGCCTTCCCTGTGTGGGTATGGAATACGCTGATGGATGCAAACTGCAACTGTGGACAGATTTGCTTACCACTAATGTCTGAGCATATTTCCATCTGATTTGTTTTTTTCGTAACTGTGACTTCCTTGTTCTGATTTGCATGAAGTGTTGGCTGTCACTCATTCCTGTCTCCATCCACTCTACCTTCCATCCTTCTAATCTCAAATTAGATGCCCTTACCATGTCCAAAGACCATTTTTTAAATCGTGAAGCTAGAGATTTTTCTTTTCTTTTTTTTTCCCCAGTGAGACCTGTGAAAACAAAATGATAATGCAAAGGATGTTATAGTACCAAAGAAATCCCATCATTTTCTTGCAGTCTCTGCCTGCTTAATGTTTAATCAGCACCTCTGGGAGGTAAAACCATCATTCTGAAAATACTGTACTTGTGTGAAATTTTAATGTGGAATCTTTGTTTCACCAGGTAATGTTGGCTTACATGCAACAAACCACTGTGTGGACAATGATAGAAGGAATGATTGTGCTATTTCTTTGTGTCTGAGCCCCTGGGAGGCTTTGGAGCTGTTTTGCCACCATAACGGTTTAACACAGAGGTTGCCCTGCAATGATGGTGAGCTTTCAGATGCTCCCATCATGTATTGGAGTGGTTTGGTTTTCCTTAACTCTTCTCAAGAGCACAGCTGGAATTTTTGCACACTAGCGCAGCCAGGGAAAACTGAGAAATAGCCTATACCCCTAAACCAAAAAAAAAAAATCTATTTATAGATAAATGTACTTTGCAACTCTCAGTTTATTTTTTCCCACTGATGGGCACTGTTCTCTTCCCTGAGACACAAAGCAAATATTTCTTGTGTCCTCCCCACAAACACCTCTAGAGATTTCACACCGTGCAGCAGAATCCCTGGCCCTGTGATAGCTTCCAGTCAATACTTAGTCCCAGGTAAGGACATATCTGAAGGAGCTGCACTTCAGAATTTTTTTTAGTATTGATATGACATTTCATATATAATACTCATTGACATTTTCTACCAAGAAATGTTGAGTAGGGATCTTATTTCTAACTGCAGTTGCCTAGATGTATGCCTCAGCATGTTTAAGCACTCTCTAGAATATGCAGAGATACAAAAGCTTGTTGTTAATTTAATTTTCAAACTGAGCAAAGGAGCAAGAGCAGCATGGCCCAGACCAGCAGCACGTCGCCCAGAGAGGCAGGGTGCAGATGGACAGAGCAAACCAGATCCAAACTGTGACCCAATCCTGCCCCGAGTCAGTGTGAGGTTCAGCTGATTACATAAGGCATCTGTGCTCACACCCTATGGCAAAGGAAAGCTGGCATAATTAGAATAATACTTGTAATTTTCCACTTGATGCCTATGTGATGCAGGGAGTGCAAATGGTGGATTGTGCTCCTGAGCACAGTCGGGAGAACTGGCAGAACAGCCTGAAATGTGGTTTGGGATTTTCTTCTTTTTCTTCCTTCATTGTGTTCCTTTCCATCCTCCTCCTTTAGCCTATTCTTTACTTTAAAGGAAATGGCCCCTCATGGTTGTGTCACTGGTTCAGAAGTGGCTGGAGCCTCCTGCCAGGCCAGCATCTCCTTCCCTGCCATAAAGCACTTGTAGCATTACAGATGTGGGTATTCCAAACTGCTCCTGCCTCATGGCACCATTCATGATGCTGGCAACTCCTCCTGGAGACAGAGCTCTTCCTTGCCCCTTGGGAGGGAAGGGGGTGGAGAGCAGACCTGGTTATTGCCAGGATTTCTGTGTGTGAGCCTACCTCAGAAGGGGGATGCCTCTGTTCTGCAGTTCTGCAGAATGTGGGCAGTGAAAATACCTGTGGGAAATTCTGAGCATGTTAAAAATAAAGGGGCTGTGGCCACATTAGGCTGGATATGTAAATGACAACCTAATGTAAGTTTTTTTTTCTAATGGGAAAAACAGAAGTGGCCCTTACAAAGCAGTGTTTTTCTCAGAGTTTAAGTCATCAGTGTTGGCCTTGGCTTGTTGGGCTGTTTTTCCCTTTGTGGAGAGTCCTGTCTCTGAGATGGAAATGGGTTGACTGGGTGGTGCTTACAAACAACTCGCAGTATTTGTGGATTTGAAAACAAAAGCAAACAGATTTCAAGCTGAATTTTCCTAATGCTGCTCCCTGTGATTCTCTTCCTCTCTTTTCTTTCTTGCCCCCCTCCTTGGCAGGGAAGATAATGTCCTGCACCAGTTCTGCTGTCCACCTTCGGGGTCTAGTAGCCCATCCTCGAGATGACAGCGCAGCTGGGCTCACTGGTGCAGCCAGTGCTCCTGTGCCCAGCCCATCTCCTCTCCTCCCTTTCTGTGTGCATGGACTGGCACTGCACGGATGCCGTGGGACCCCCGTGCTGCCAGTTTGAGCAATGCCTCCTCTCCAGGCCTCCCCACAGCCCTCTCCTCCTGCACAGTGCTGAGGACACACGCCAGCTGTGAACAGATTCCTTCAGTGCATGGTTTCTTTTGAGCTAAAATAAACGGTACCACAAGCCCTGAGGTGTAGTGTGAATTTTGTTGCTGTCTGGATGTGGCTGTGTGGTGCGGAGGGCACAGCCCAAGGGGATTTTTTCTCTCACAGGTGTGGGGTGGGAGGGCAGCTGTTGTGAGAACTCTGTTGGGCTGTTTTAAGTTTGTTTCAAGGTTGGGCAAACATCATCAGGGGATGTTTTATGGATGTTGCTGCTGGAGATTAACCCTTCTTCCCTTCCTTTGTTGCTGGTTCTGAGGAGCCAGCACATTTCTGTTGTGGCAGCACATCTCTCTCCATGCCTGCTTCCACCCTAAGCTGCTTTGAGCTCTGTCTTTTCCTTTCCTTGGCCTCTGTGCAAGGCTTGGATCAACCAAAGGACCAGGTCACTGCTCACATGCCTCTGTTGCCTCATCAGTGAAAATATTTCTCTCAAAGCTGTGATTCAGTTGTCACTGAAGGGATGAACTTGCAGCTGCACAGCCCCATGGCTGCAGCTGGGGAAATGAGATTGTGTCCATGGGTGTCCAGGTGTCCCCACTGCTCACAAGGCTCTTGGTTACACCTTTCCAGACACATTCTGTGGCTTTAAAATAACCAGAGAATTTCTGCTGGTTGGGTCTTCCAGATTCAACCAGTGCAAGTAGATAAACCGGGGAACAGAATTTCTCTGCAGTGGCATTTACTACCCTGAAAATAGTGGGAAAGAAAGACTGGGAGAGGGGGAAAAATTCTTACATTTGTAGATGCTATCAAGAGGTAAAATATTGCTCCCCACTGTCTGGGGTGGTGTAAAGGCAGAGGTAGCTTGATGCAGGGTGAAAAGCAGGTATTTATTTGTACTTGTGTATGGCTTTGAGGATGGGATAAAAGGAGAATCACCAGGATCAAGGAGGGAAGAACTGTGAAGGCAGCTTGAGGCTCTCTCTCATCTTTACAATGTGCTTTTTTCTCCCCAAAGGAGTTTCCAAAAAACAGAATACAGGTTATTTTCTCTTCTGTGAGGTTTGATCCAGTGTCTCATCCTTGTTCTGAAATGTTCCCTTGTGCTTGCCTTGGCTGTGACGGTGCAGTGCCCAGGCCTGGGCAGGGATTTGCTGGCACAAGAATAATCTGCCTTCATGATTTTTCAAGTATTTCTGCATCATTTCTGCTCACTGCTCACACTCTGTGGCTGTTGCTGTTCTTTGGAATTGAATATTCTCAGTTTCACACATTTCTTAATCACTTTTCATTACAATATAGAGGAAGAACACTCATTCCCACTATAAAATTTCAAAATAATGTACACAAAAAATAGTGTAGTGGATGACTACAGTTGATTCTATCCCTGGAATATATATCTGGAATTATATTCCCTGGAATATATCCCTCTGATCTTTACTGGGCAGGGCAAAATACTGAAATGTTTGAACACCGCTCACCATTTGGGTCTTTTACTCTATAATTAAGAGTTGCTCAGAATTGCTTCCCCAAGATAGAAACAGAAGGAATTTCTGATATTTTGACTTGCTTATCTTCCTCCCAGATGTAAACAGTGATTATCACTCTCTCCTCAGTGCACTGAACTCAGGAGCACTGTAATTATTCCCTTGCAGAGGGGAAGGTTTGTCCAATCTTTCAATGAGAACCTTTTATCTTATTTGTGCCAAAGAAAACAAAGAAGCAAGACTGAGTTAACCCTGCAAATTGAACCCCCCAGCCTGAAGGACCAGCGTGTGATTATCCTGAAAGTGGCTGAAGTTAATGATGAGGCTCAGGAGAAAATGAAGGCAAAGCCTGACCAGCGTTATTGGCTGTCACAGGGCAGTGGCATGGGGTGTTTCTATCCAGTAGTTTTCCAATTAAGGGGAAATAAGGTCATTAGGGGTTACTGGGATTTGGAACAGTTTGAGTTTGTAGCTGTAGTACCCCTGAATTGTGGCATTTTCTCTTCAGGAGCACACAGAGAGCTGACCTTCCCTGGTGCAGTGGAAGGCAGAAATGCAGGAGTAAACATTTCCCTCTTGGAATAAATTATGGCTGGCTGAATAAAACATGCTGTGCATCCCTGGGTTTAGCAGCAGAGGCTGGTAGGGGCTCTCTTAGTTAACCAGAGTTAGAAGTAGATGACCTAAAATGCTGCATGCTATTATAAAACAGGGAAGGGTACCAGCAGAAAAATTCCCCTTCCTGGGTGAATTGCACTGTTTTTGTGAAAAGTGAAGACTCTCTTATTGTGCATTTTGGGACGGAAGGTGATGCAGAAATGGCATTTTTCTTTTTTTTTTTTTCTTATTTTCTCATTCCATGAATTCAGCGGGCTTCAAAAAAAGCTGTTGCTTTGAGGGAGGCAGATGGGGAAATTCTCCTTTGGCACCTTTAGGCACTTGTGCCGTTTAGGATCAGGCTGGTTTGGTTTTCTTCTGGGGTGTGGAGTTCTCCTGTGCAAACATTCAGCTCTTACATGGTTTTGCCTGAAATAGTTGGGTGAGGCTCCAGCTCTGCAGAGCAGCCACTGCCTTGCTGTTATTTTCTGCACTTGTATTATTTTCTCTCCTTTAACAGCTGTGGGAAGCCCCTAACACAGCTCAGAGCGCTGTGTGGACACTCTGGGCTGGAATGGCATTGATTTTTGTGTACCACTAGATGGAGCAAAAAAAAAAAACCAACAAAAAAAAAAAAGCCCAAACCAGTTCAACTGAGATAAATTAAGACATTCATCTCCCAAAGAAGATTTTAACTAGCTGAAGGAAAATGCTGTGTAATGTAGGAGAAGAAGTTATCCCCTAAAAATGCAGCAGGGTGTGGATCTCAGCGCGGCTGCAGTCAGGGTTCTTGGATGCTCCCTTAGCCAAGCCAGCAGCTGTCATGGAACAGAGATTGCCACCGTTCCAGGCAGCTCAGGACTCGTGAGGAGTTTGAATTATAAAGCACTTTGTGGCCGAGGCAGCTCCTTCCTTCAGCAGTGCCCTGGATGGCAGTGAGTGGAATAGGATGATCAGGGATGGAATGAAGCAGCACTGGGACAGCACTTGAGATCTGGTGAGAGGCAGGGACTTGGAATTCCTTTTTGGAAAGGCTGAATCCCTTCTGGAACCCCCTGAGCCACAGTTTTGCAAGGGAACATTCGCATTCCGTTTGATGTGCAGCAATAATTCCTTTTTCACCTCGAATGCTGAAATGGAGCGGGGAGTTCTCAGAAAATCCAACCTCAAAACCACACATCCCAGCATCTGTGGGAGCAATCGCTGCCTTTGTGTTGTGCCAGGATTGCATGCAGGTGTTGGTAAAACTTTTTTTGAGTTTTTTTCTTTTTTCTTTTTTTTTTTTTTTTTTTTTTGCAATAATTGACCATTTCCTGGCGTGAGGACTAGAGGGAGCTCCAATGCAGCCTTCCCGAAGATTTCCCGGTAAATCACTCCAGCCTGGCTTACTCCGTGGAGCTGCAAAGGAGGGGGGAAGCCAGCTCGATGTATTTCTGCACCCTGCGAACACTGGAGATGGGATATGTATGGATATATATGCCAGGATCCCCTACAGTAATTTATATGTTTTATAACTCTTACCATAAATATTGTCTATAAATTTTATAATTATTACCTTAAATAGGCTGTTCAATTGTGCCCCCACGTTTCTGGAGTGTAGTGCAGGGTATGTTCCAGGGAAGGTTTGTGTTTAATAGCAGAGGAAAAGCTACAGGGAGTGTTTCACATCCCACTGTCACTGCTGGTTGTCTGGGGAGGGCTATGAGAACAGGACACACAGCAATACCTCTCCTAGGCTAGTTGGTTTTCAAACAAATAAATTGATAATTAAAAGGTATTAAGCAATATGATTCTATAGATTTTATTACTGCTAGATGAACATATCTGCTGAAAATCAGCATAAAATCCAGGTTTATTATTCTACATCTACTGAAGTAATTTATAATAGTTCATGGTATCACATGCGTATTTACAAGGTGTTTGGCATTCTAAAACTTTCCTCTCATTTTTTGGGACATGGTTTAGTGTCAATTTTTGGGACGTGGCTGGGGGTTCAGCTGAAAGTTGGACTTAGGGTCTTAAGAGGTCTTTTCCAACCTTAATGATTCCATGGTTCAGGTGGTTGTCCCATTTTCTTTTAAATCCCCAAAGTGCAGCAGCTGCTCAGGGCTCAGAGGGTCTTGTTCAGGAGGGGCTGGGCTGAACAGCACTTGGGGTTCATCCCCTTTCTGTTGGTATTTATCTCATTCCCTGGGTGTTTATCCCATTCCTTTGGTGTTCTATCCCACTCCCCAGGTGTTTTATCCCATTCCCTCAGTGTTTATCCCATTTCCTGGGTATTTATCCTATTCCCTGGGTGTTTACCCCATTCCCTCAGTGTTTATCCCATTCCCTGGGTGGTTTATCCCATTCCATGGGTGTTTTATTCCATTCCCTCGGGGTTTTTCCCATTCCTTGGGTATCTATCCCATTTCCTGGGTGTTTTATCCCATTCTCCAGGTGTTTAGCCCATTCCCTGGGTGTTCTATCCCACTCCCTTGGTGTTTATCCCCCTCTCTCCCCTTGCTCACCCTTCTGGCAGAGGGAAGGGGCTCTGGGGTTCAGGATGAGCCCGGGGTCAGGGCAGGGAGCTCGGGGCTCCAGTTCCTCACTGGAATCAGGGATCCCTCTTGGTGCTGAGCTGCCACAGAGGGATGGATGAGGAGAGGCAGAACTGCACCAAGTCCATCCATGAGGAGATATGCCATTAAGGAGTTCAGGGAGAGTTTTTCTGGCCATGTCTAGATCCTCTCCAGCCTCCTGCTCCCAGCTGTGAGCTGACCTCCTGTGCCCCAGCCCTGCTGCCATCCGACTCCCTGGCCGTGACCCAGAGCTGTCCAGGCACTGGCCCACCAAAGAGACCCTGGGGACCTTCTTGGGGATGGGAGGGACTCCTCAGAGCCATTCAGTTTTGGTTTCAGCAGCAGAACGCTGCAGGGTGAGAAGGAGAGAGTAACTGTGCAGCTGATGTGGAATGAAACAGAATCACAGCGTGCGCTGGACTGGAAGGAACCTGAAAAATCATCCTCTGCCGTGGGCAGGGACACCTTCCCTAGAGCAGGTTGCTCAGGCCCCACCCAAAATATTTTGGTTCCATAGTGAGTGCAAGGCAAACATTTGGTGTTAAAGTTTCTGTGAAATAAATGTGCTGATATGGGAGGGTTCCATAGACCCTGATACTGAGGGAGCTGGGGATGTTTAGCCTGGAGAAAAGGAGACTCAGGGGTGACCTTATCACTCTACAACTTTCTGAAAGGTGGCTGTGGTCAGCTGGGGTTGGTCATTTTCTCTAGGCAGCACTGACAGAACCAGAGGATATAGTCTCAAGCAGCACCAAGGGAAATATAGGTTGGATGTTAGGAAAAGGTTTTCCACAGAAAGAGTGATAATGCACTGGTGCATGGCCTGCCCAGGGAGGTGGTGGAGTCACTGTCCCTGGATGTGTTTAAAAAAGACTGCATGTGGCACTCGGTTCCATGCTTTAGTTCAGGTATTGGGACATGGGTTGGACTCGATGATCTTGAAGGTCTCATCCAACCTGGTCATTCTATGAATTCTGATAAGCAAGGCCCCCTTGTTTGTACCCAGCTAACACCTTTATGTGCTATTCATGATTCATGTTTTATCTCAGTCATTTCTGTAAAAAGTAGGTGTTGCTGTTTTCCCTTTAGACCTGAGATTTGAGAAGATTTGAAAATAATTATCTTTATTTGCTATACAAGCTGGGAAGCTGGAATTTCAAATAACCAAAAGCTATTTCCTTTGATTTATGTTTAATTCCCATATTCAAGTGAAAATGTACAAAACAATATACTGAATATATATCCCTTTCTAATTTCTAGTGCTTCAAACAAGTCCTTCCTGCTCTGTACCCATTCAGCTATTTAGCTTTTTTATGTTATTTGTGTGCTCTTTGGCCTTTAATGATCTTTGGCTGATGCATTCCTAGAACAAATGCATAAAATCAACCCAATTTATGACCCGTTAATGTAAGCATTTTATCCTAAAGAAAGTATGTCACATCTCGTTCACCTCTTGAAATTTTTTTTCCAAGCCAGTTACTGAAGCATTGCACACCTGAAAATGAGATAGCATTGAAATCCATCTTGCTCTCTTCAATTAAATGCATTTTTACGGAGGATTCAATTAGTTGTAATTGCTGCTTTACGACACGCTTTTGCCAGGGGCTGGGGTGGTGAGATAATTAATCTCGATCAGGAAATGTTGCTCCAATCATTTTCCTCTGTCACCCAGCAAGGGCTGTTATTAATCAGGAGCTGTCCCCCGACACGGCAGCTCTGCCAGCGCTGTCCCTGCCTGGGCCGATGGCCCTGACAAACCAGTTTGAATGCTGGGGTTGGGGTGCTCTGATTAAAGGCACTTCAGTCCTTCCTTAGGGTGACCCAGCTGTGCCCACCACTGTCAGCAGTGCTGGAGGTGTCTTCAGCATCCAGCCTGGGGTTGAGGTGCTCACCACGTGCCTGGAGCTCTTCAGGAGCCCACTAGGACATTCTTTATTGTTGCAGTTGAGACTGAGACAATATAAAGCAACACACTCCATTTCCAGAAGGCTTCAGAGCCTGTATTTATTCTAGTATGCCTGCTTTTTCTACATTTTTACAAAGCACATAAGTTTACACTTGACTCATTGGTCACAAGAGACAAGCAAAGTACTTATTGGAATAGGCAATTGCAGGTTTCTCTTATTCATCCTTCTTTATTTCTTGGTTTCTATGTCAAACCCTTGGTAGAAATATCTTCCAGGGGTAAACATGGAGCCTCTTATCAAACTTCTTTCTGGCTCACCGAAGTTGCTCTTCAACAGTTTATAACTTTAATATTGAGTCATCTTATAAAATTGTTTTGATTTGAGGGAGCTCACTGAAAGTTTTGGGTTTAATTTTATGCTGGATTCCAAGGGAGATGTCGACAGGATTTGTCCTTGGGTTGGGACAACTCCTCCTTTGGCAGAGGGAAGGAAACAGCCAGGGCTAAGGCAGGAAACAGCCACTGCTTTTAGAAGCTGAAAGCAACAAATAGCCATTATCAGCTCATTTAATGTTTTTCATTAAAGACTGAAGGATGATCAAAGAGCCCTGAAGGGAGGCAAAGGTTCAGGTGTGTAGTGGAGCAGCAGGAAGTCTGTGACTTCATTCCAGATGCAGCCAAATGAATGCTGAGCTTGGCTTTCAAGTTTCATTTAGGGACCTGTCTTGGCCACAGCACTGAGCCCCCTGCAGAAAGCCCACGGTTACCTTAGCCAGGAGCAGGGACATTTGGCAGGCAGTTTTTGTTAGTGTCCATGTCAGATGCTTGATCTGTAACCTGGAGTGGGAAGATGTGGGGCTGTGGCGGTCAAAACTGGAGATGAAGTGGTGCCTCCTCCAGGCAGATGGGCAGGCTTCTGCAGGTGTTTCTTCCATCTGATTCTCTGCTGTGGAAAAGGTAAATGATGAAATGGTCTTTGAGTAAAACTGAGGAATGGGGAAGACTCATTTAAAGCTTTCCCTTCCACGTTCTTTGTGTTCTGAGGGTTTTTCTAAAGAATTTCAGCACTCTGTGTGTGTGTGTTGTCTGTGTATAAACACAGACCATTTTCCAGGTAGGGTTGGCCTCCAAACACATCCAGCTGCATCCAGAGGGCATCCAGAACCTTTGGATGCATCTGGGGCTCCACATCCTGATTTCTGGGTTTACACTGAAGCTGCACGAGTTCTCATGGGTGCAAAGGCAGCTTGAACTGTTCTACTGCAAATATTGGAATTTAGTATGAGTATGGGGAGCACTTGGGACCTCTTGAATTGTGTAAATCCCGTGGTCATTTTATTGTGGTTTCAACTGGCTGGCTCGTTTTAGTATCGAAATTCAGGGCAATGAAAATTATTACTACTGTAAATTGATAAAAGTAAACTGCCAGTTTACTTGCTGGAAAAATCCTGTTTCCTTTCAGAGGAGCTGCTCTGTAGTTGCCCATACCTTTCCCCGCATAAACACTACTAACCCCATGTTTTGTTTTTTGGCCACAGACCTGCTGACATAGCTCCAGTTGGGTTTGGGTTTGGATTCTGTGCTAGCTTGCTAATTGCATGTTATTTGACTTGGGGTTGTAAGCCTTTGCTTCCAGAAAGCAACAATGCTTTTAAAAAAATCTAACCCTGCTTTCAGCCTGTAGGTTTGAGCACGGAAACATTGATTGTACATGTGGAGTGATAAAGAGGTTGTTTTCTGTCTTTAAAAAGAAGCATCATAACCTCTGACAGACTGATAGAGTGCGCTAGAATTTAAGCCATTGAATTTGCTTATCTGAAATATCTCTGTCAATTTTCCTTTTGAGAAATGATAGGATTAAGATAATAAATGCAGCTTTGCTGAATAATAGGGAAGCAGCATATGGATTGTAGGTCTGTGAATGCACTTAGCAGCATGTGTAATTCCGTACATTTCCTGGGAAACAAAAGAGAAATGCTCATTGATCCACAGAATCTTGTCATGTGCTGCTGTGGTGAAATGCTGGGTGAGCATAGAAGAGCAGCACTGGTGGGCAGGGGAATATTCATTGACTGGGAGTGGAGGTATGGAAACAGGTTGGAAGTCATGTGAATTCTGAACTGGCAATGCTGATGGTTCTGGAGAGCTGCAGGAATGAGTGGCTTTGTCATGGCAGGTGATGGATGATCCCTGGCAGTGCAGGCTGGGCTCCTGCTGCCTGTGAATCTCCTGCCCACCCCTGTGGGATGCAGAGTGCAGGAGCTGTTCCAGCTGCAGACATGCCCCAGCTCCCTCTCTGAGCTGGGCACATAGGGGCTGCTGATGGGAAGGTGAGAAACAAACCTTTGACCTAAAAACCAGGGGAAAAGTGGAGTGGAATGTGTCCCTGAGCCAGCCCTGAGTGCCAGCAGGAGCTGTCACAGTGTGCTTAAACACACCTGCAGCACCTGCACCTGCAGCACCTGCACCAACAGGAACAGGCTGAGTTTCGGGTGATGCTGTGGTGCTTTAGGATGTGGTGTGATGTGGCCAGGCTGGGGTGTGTTCATTGTGTGCTCACTGTGGTGAGGTTTTTATCCTCCCCTGCATCACTGCACAGAGCTGCTGGGAGCTGTTTTGGAGGGCAGTGATAGAGCTGGTGAAAGGACTCGTGAGATTCAAACACAGATTCCACATCAGGGTTACTCTCCAGCCTTTGTTTTCTGTTGTTTTTCAGCGGGGTGAGCTCCAATGCCATGGGACGATACCTGGAGGCCTGGGATGTTTGTAGTCCCTGGGTGGGTCCTGCTGTGGAGAATTGTGCAGGGTGTCTCTCTGGGCTGTTGGCTGGGATTTTGCTCACTCAGGATAGAGCAGTTTGCCTAACTCAGGTACTCCCAGTGCTCCTTTCACAGTCATCAGGGAACTTTTCACATAATGTGAAAGTGCTTTGGGATCTGTGGCTCTCACAAGCATCACTTTCTGTGCAGATGATGCACAAACAAAAAGGGAAAACTGCTGCTGGTCATGGACACAAGTGAGGCCTCTTGGTGGACAGCAAGTTTGTCCAACCATGTTGCTGACAGTTTCAAACACTTCAGCTCTCAGATTACATTAGCAGGCTGGACCTTGGCCTCACAGGGGATTAAACATAGATCTGGAAGCTTTAATGTCTTCAGACTAAGTTATATGCAATTGGCTGCTGCTATCACAATGCTCCTTCTCTTCCTTCTTTGGAAACCCCAATTGCCACGCTGCATGTACGGGTTGGTTTTGTTTTCAAGGTTCTAAATTTGAGCTGCAAATAGTAGTGAAGCTTGTTAATAAACAAATGATCTTTGTGTAACTCTGGGAATAAGTGCAATTTAAATGATGGACTTCACTTCTAACAAAGCCAAAACCACTTCACTGCAATATTTTAATATGAAATCAGATCCTCTGGCAAGATAGCACCTTGAAAAACAATGCTGGGTAAATTCTAAACTGCTTCTTGTCATTGGAGTGGGTCCCTGATAAAGTTTAATGTTTTTTATTTTTTCTCAGAATTCAGGGCTTGGGGGCTTGCAGCTCCTTTGGAAAACCCAGCAGAAGGCTGGGCTGCCTGGATACCAGGCAGTCACAGTAGTGAAATCCTAAACATCAGGACCATTAATCTCTAGGTGTTGTTGTTGGAGTTAATTTAGCTCGTGGCAGTTTTTGGAATTTAATTTTTCAAGGAACAATTTCACTGTATAGGGTGTGTGTTACTACAAAACAGAAATTAACAGCATTTCTACTTCTTCAGGTCCACCCGTTTTTACTCCTGCAGACTGCTCTAGGAATGCAGGTCCCAAGTTTGCAAGCACAAACGGCTTTTATTTAATGTAATGCTGTTGTCCTTGCACATAAATTCAATTTCACTTTTGCTTAGAGTTCTGTAATTAATGAAACCAGCTTAGCCTTGCTAGTCTGGCTATCTCCTCCTGGCTTTCAGGGTTGTGTTGGGCTTTGTTTCCTGCACATTGTTTTTCTTACAGATCTAAAATCTCTTTGAGATTCTGCAATTGTATTTTGATTTGGAAAGCATGTTGTAAAAATGAGTGTTTGGGCACCCTTCTGTGTGAGTGACCTGGGGAAACAAGCTGTGCTCTGAGGACAGGCAGTGGAGCTGCTTTCCATTTCCAGTGCTGGGAGCACTTCAGACCCAACAAGGGGTCCAGCACATTCCCAGCTTTGGGAATGCAATTTACTTTAGCCCCAAGCAAGGAAAGCTTTTTTTATTTCTAAGAGCAGTATTAAGCACGTGTTCAAATACTTCCTTGTCTAAATGGTTCATTAAAATATTTGGAACAAAATAGAAGAGAAAATGAAAAGCAGGAATTTCCATGGTATCCTTTAAGGCCCTTCCCTCTGAAAGCTGCCTTTCCATGGATGAGCAGTGCCAGTTCTTTAAGCACAGCTATTAAATTGTCTGTCCAGCAGGAAGGCAGAATTGGAGGTGCATTTTCAGGTTGTGTCCAATGGCTGCTATCAATGGAGTGCTGTTTCCCTCTGCCCCACTCACCCTCTCAGTCCTGCGGGATCCTCAGGATCAAGGCTGTTCCCCTTTTCCATCTGCACTGAGACAGGTTTGCTGAACTGGATCTGCTGATGCAGCTGCCAGGGCCATTCCAGCTTCCCTGGGAGCTCCTGCCTGTGCTCCAGCCCTGCTTTGTCACTGCAGCGCGTCCCTGGAGCACCGCAGTGTCCCTCCGACCAAGACCAGGGCCAGGAGGGAGGCAGGCACTGCCCTGCCCTGGGTGCCTGGCAGTGCCTGGACTGACTGATGCTGTTCATTTGAATTAATTAATGCAGGCCACGGCTGCAGGTCTGATGAAGGCTGCTCCAGACAGCAGCATGACATTGCTGCGGGGCTCCCTCAGATCCCTCAGAGCTCTGGGAGGAGACCAAGCCCTTCAGCAGCTTCTGCTCCTGATACCCAAATCAGAATTTCCCACAGCTTGTTCCTTCAGGGCCCTTTGTTGGGGTGATCAGGAGAAGGAATGTGACAGGAGCTGGACTGCCAGGCCCTGGGACCCTTGAGCTCAGGGCACTTTGGGGCTTTTTGGGAATGAGCCCTCCCTGATGGCTTGGGATATGAAAGGAGGATTTTCTTTGAATGGCTGGATTATCATTTCCAGTTTTGTTTCTGAGGGATGGGGTGTCCTGGCTGAGGATGATCCTTCTGTCCTTTCTGCCTGTTAGGATTGGAAAGCTTTGGGCTTTCTTTCCGAATGGAGCACTGAGACTGGGATGAGTGGTGTGCCAGATCATCCTCAAGCAAGGGTGAAGATTTCCATTTGGTGAAGCTGTACTTTGGAGTACAAAGAAATAGTTTAGTCCTCCTTTGTATGTGAATATGTGGAGCATCACAGCACCAGCCTGCAGTGAGCAGATTTCCCTTTCTTCTGTGAGCTGCCAGCTCCTGGGAAGAAACTGTGCCAAGCAGCAGCAATTATTTGCTGAGCAACACCCCAGACAGGGTCTTAAATATTTAATGTGTTATTCTGCATTCCTTCCCTCAGTGTGAGAGGGATGCAGCACTGCAAGCACTGAGGCTCTGACAGAGCTCAGAGCTGCCTTTTCCCCTCATACCCCTCTGAGCTGCTGTCTGCAGACAGCATATCTTTGTACTCTGATGCTCCAAGTGAATCTCCCTTCTTAGCCAAAAGATAATATATTTAACCAGTTTTTATTTGGGATCAGGCTGGGGGTTTGCTTCAACTGCAATTATTTCATCTGTCACCACTGTGCATTTCCTTGCCAGAAGAGTATTTTGGCTTTTCTCAAATTGGGTATTTTTCTGGCTGCTCGCACGAGGTCTGCTTGTGCTGTGTGGTTATTTGTAGGCTCTGCCAGCAGTAAGGGAGTAGTGCTGGGGTCTCCTCTGTCCTCTGGTGAGCAGCTAATGAAGCAGTTGCAGCCATCTGCACTGATGGGAAGGGACTTTGCTGCCCCAGCTCAGCATTATCCTGGCAAATTGGGCCTGGAGGGTGGGGCTGCCCTGAGGAGGGCAGGCAGCTGGGCTCAGCCATCAGTGTGGGGACTCCCCCAGGATTATCCACTCAGCCCAGCAAGAACCTCCTCAGAACTTTGCCCTCCCCCATGAGAGGTAAAGCCAAGGCTGAAGTGTGGGCACGGGGCTGGGCTGTGCAGTTCATCCATCTCTGCCCCAGCACAGTTCTGGGTGGCTCTGTCCCACTGGAGCTTGCTGCAGTCACAGGGACCTCTTCCAAACCCTCAGCGGTCCCCACTGTCACTGCTGCACATGGAGAGGCAGGAGCTGGAGGGCTCTGTAGCAGTCCCAGATCAATAACACTCATTGTCTGCTGTCTCTGCTGAGCAGAACACTTCTGGAGGTTTTCAATTCTCCAGTGTGCATTCCCTACCCTCTCTGTGTCACAGTCCATCTTGGACTATTTCCAAAATAATCTGCAGTTATACTGATTTTTGTATTTACAAAAACCAGTTTCTTTCATCACAAAAAAAGCAAAATAAACCAGAGCTTTGTATCATGGCTCAAGATGCCAAGAGCTAATTGTGTGTTTCCCTTCAATCTGCTAAAATATTGTGGAATAAGATCCTTTAGACACCCAGTTGCTGGGAATGCTCTCTGCTCACCACACAGTGCCCATAACAAGAGCTGGAGCCTGTGGTCGTTTTGTGCTCCAGGACAGAGCTCTTGACTAGAATTGTGTTTATAGTTTTTGTCTGTGGATACCCAGAGCCTCCTGTCTGGATTTTAGACCAATGATTTCTTGGAAATATTTGTATTTTCTCCTGCATGATGCACTGCAGAAGCGGGCTGGTCAGGATCCCTGTGCTGATGGACACAGATGGAAGCTCTAGGCAAGCTCCTCACCCAGGAGCTGTGGATATCCATACTTTGGATAATCCTTTTAGCCTTGACAGCAGTTGTTACTATGAACAATTGCACACATTCTTCAGGTTCCACACTGACCACGCTAGCAGTAAATAATCCCTCTGTGTGCCCAGTTTAGTTACAGTTCATGCCACCATTCCTCTGCCTTTCCCTGAAATGCCAGGAATGTGCATGGTTCAGCTGAGTCATGGTGGAACTGGGGCAGTTTTCCTCCACTGCACACCTGGAAGGACCTTGCAAGGAACATTCCCAGAGAATTCCAGGCAGTTCTGCAGCCTGTGCTGTTTCAGCTCAATTTTCACTCAAAGCCTTGGGCATAGTTCTGCAGCTAATGGTTCATTGGGAATTAAAAAAAAAAAATCTTTATTAATACCAGTGGAAATTATACATATATAGACAAGTATGTTATATTTAACAATATCTTTTTAATGGCTTCATCATTAGTTTTTGTCTGTGCTTCTTTTTGGAATACAAATGTCCTGAGCCAGTGCCCATTAGGAATAAACAGGAGGGTCAGACCTTCCAGCTCACTTTGTTCACAGCAGTGCATTATTTTATTTTCCTGTCCAGTCAATTTGTTAAAAAGCAGAACAAAATGAGCAAACCTTATTTTGAAGCAACCTCAATTAGATATATTTTTATCATTCCTGAAGTGACCCCATGTTCAATGAGATGTTTGGTTTGCTGCAGCTTTAATGACATTGTGTTCAGAATCTGGGTTATTTTTATGTTTTAAATTAATTTTCCATCTTTGAGCAGTTTGGAAAGAAATCAAAAGACTTAAATGGGATTTTAGCTGGAAAGAAGGGGAGTGATGATGTGATTATACTATTCTGTAAATTCAATAAGAAATAACTAACTTTCCATACCCTAAATCCAGATCTGTTGGTAGAATTTAAACTTGATTTCTCCTGTTTCTGCTGGGGGATTTTGTGTCCACTTAAACAAAAGTTTGGTTTTCATCTTGTCAGAGTGCTCCTTTCGTTTTCCACACAATTCTGGGGGTGTAGCCCTCCTGTGAGGGCTTGT
Source organism: Chloebia gouldiae (assembly GCA_003676055.1). NCBI lineage: Eukaryota > Metazoa > Chordata > Aves > Passeriformes > Passeridae > Chloebia > Chloebia gouldiae. Next base: position 268,098 of record QUSF01000151.1, read on the forward strand.
TTTCCATCTTTCTCCCCACAGTGTGGGGATCTGTCTCATCCAAGGAACTTCTGCACATCAGCTTCAGAAGCTCTTCCTGTCTTTGCCACTGTTCCTATAGCTGATCTTCACCTAAAAAATCATATAGAAGTTGCATATGCAGAGGTTTAGATTGGATATTAGGAAACATTTCTTCCCTGAAAGGGTTGACAAGCAGTGGCCCAGGCTGCTCAGGGCAGTGCTGGGATCAGCACCCCTGGAAGTGCTCAGAAAACATCTGGATGTGGTGCTGAGGAGATGTGGTGGGATGGACCTGGCAGTGTCAGGGTTGGACTCATCCTGGAGGGCTTTCCCTGCCTTGATGAGCCTGTAGTTGTGACTCTGAGAGGGGTATTTTGCTGAGAGTTGTGCTCTCAGGTGTATTTAGATATAGTAAATATATATATCAATATATTATATATTAATATGTAAATATGTTTTATAAAATAATGTATATTAATATATTCTATATTATACGTTATTTATTTTATATAGAAATATATTTATATTGTTTTATATATTAAAATATTATTTTATATATTAAAATAGGTATATTTATGTACAGAAACACATGTGCCTCTCCTGACTGAGGGTCTGGGTGCCGGAGAGTACCTAGGATGCCTGACTTCAGGAAGGAGAGCCAAGATTCCTAATGAAGCTGTAATCCTGCTCCTGGGGATTGTGCAAGGAGTCCCTAGGTCAGGAGTGCTCAGTGTCACCGGGGCTGTGCTGGGGTTGGGGCTAATCACGGCTCATTAGCATCTCCTCAGTATGCACAGCACAGCCCTGCTGCACACAGACACTGTCTGAGAAATTCATAGCACCAAGGGCCAAAACTGCTCCCAGCAGATTTTGTCTGCAAGTCTGGGTTAAAAGCAAGGCAAAAGCCTCAGGGAGTGAGCAGGTTGGCACCTCCACAGCACACAGAGGGAAGCAGGAAACCGAATTATCAGTAAATGAAGTTCTCCCTTTTCCCTGGTTAAACAAACACCCAGCCACAGGGTTGGCATATGTGAACCACCCCCTCAAAATTCAACACTATTCACAGACCCTGAGCGGAGGAAGCAAACAAATTACAGGGTGGCAGAAGCTCCCCAAATCTACTTTAAAGCTTTAGTGCTTTAGTTAAGAGCTATTTGGACAATGTGGTTTGCTTCCATTCCTTTAGAGCAAATTCTTGCTGTTTTTGTGGCCTCCTTCCTTCACACCACCCTGTTTATTTTTGTCAACAAATTAGGAATCTTGGGATTCAAAGTAAATCCCATTGATTTATGAATGGCCACTGTAAATATAATTAATGAAATTCTAATGTGAATTTTATGAACCTCCACAGACTGTACATGTTTATGGCTCTGTGAGCAAAGGCTGATCTGGGGTCATTTGTGTAACGGATAGAAATAGATGAGTGTAAGTGACTATTTAAAAATGATGGGGCTTTGGCTGATGTTTTATTACAGCCTGTGAAAAAAACCTAAAAATAGAACTCTATATTATATATATATAATGTTATTATAATAAACCTGGAGTTATGCTCACAGAAGCAAGGATAATTACACCACACTGCATGTTAAATATTGCTGCTCAAAAGTCAGCATACTTAGAGAACTTCTTCAGTCCTCACAATTACCTGAACTCTGTGGTGCAATAATTCTGCAGGACAAGTCCACAGGTGCCTTTTTGGGTAGAGAGCAGAAAGCCCCAGAGTGTAGAAGTCACTCACTTAGCTACAGAAGGATGGAGTGCTTTTAGAATATTGAAAATTGATCAGATTGTGGCTTATTCAGACAAATGTTTCCCTGATTCCCTCTTCTCTAATCTAGGAAAGGGTGATGGGGTTTTTGTTTGGGTATTTTTATTTACTCTCACATTTAATGGCATGCTAAGTACTCTGAAATGTCAGTAAGAAGGAAGAGAATGTAAAGTCGTTGATATTTAAGGACATAGAATTTTTGAATAGTTCATGCTTTTAATTTCGTTTATACTTTAATGCTTCATAATTTTATTCTTTTGCTGTCACCTCAGGACTTCACTGGAAACAGGAAGCAGCGTCTCAACTGACCCACTCAGGTACTGTAGCAATCACAGCTGGTATCTGCAGGTTAGAGCTGCCAGAAATGCCCTGTTCTGCACCAGCTGCACATCTCACAGCTTTATCTTGCAATGCCCAGTCCTGATGGGGCAATATCCAACCTGATGGCTGGATATTCCTAACAGTGGATAATTGCTCTTTTCCGGGATTTCCAAGTTGAAATTTAGTTCTAGCTTCCAGCCCTGGGTTTGTTCTGGGTGGAGCACAAAGGGGCGGGACAGAAGGTGTGGCTGTGCACAAACCACCTCTCTCTCAGATCTGTACAACCTTCATGCTGCCAGTATTTGACCTGTCCTGTCCTGGCAGGTCTGTGCTGCTCTGGGGACAGTTGTGTGGAGATGTCACTGGTGCTTCTGTTGCTCAGCATTTTGATAAAAGCACCCACCCTTCAGGGAGCTCTGTCACAGGAGGCAGGCCAGAAATGGAGTTTTACTTTGATCACTCCATTTAGAAAGAAATGTATGGCCTTGTTAAATGGGTACCTTGCATCTTTTATTCTCATCCCTACACACTGAAAAGTGCATCAAAGGCACAGACTTCCTTTGATAAAGCTGGGGCAGAGTCCCTCCCTCTCAAAGTGGCAGCTGGTTTGGTTCAAGTCTTCCTTTGGAGATGGTCTGGGTTGAGGATGTGACTTTTTCCCACATGATGTCATTTGAACCTTGCTTGAGCACAACGGTGGGAGTTGCTCTGTTTAACCTTATTCAAATTAAGGCCCCTCTGTAATTAATCTTCCATTATTACCCAGTATAAAGTCTTCTGAAAGTGAAGCATTTGCCTTGTTGCTATTTCCTAGCAGCCTCCCCCTCTGCTGTGATATTCCCTTTGTCCTCTCACAGCAGCACTGGAGCACGTTCAGTCCCCACTCTACTTCTGTCCCATTCCCAGTGTGATGGGAACACTGGGCCTTTGTCTGGCAGGACAATGCAGGAAAAATCCCAACTTCTCCCTGCTCTGCTCCTCTGCAAATCTGTTTTAACAAGAGCACTGTGTTGCTGGTGTGTGATTTACCAGAGCCAGGTATTGCTGCCACCTTTGTTCCAGGCTGGAAATAGATTTTATTACAATGTTTTTTCTTCCATGGAGTTTTTTTCCCATGGGAGGAGGGCATCGGTGAGGAATATGGAGGAATTAGATGCATGCAGTAAATCCTTCTGAATGTTGAGGACTGGGCTGAATTAATACCTGGGGGTGATCAGACAGGGATCTAAAAAAGCCACTCTTTAACTACAATTTGAATAATTTTGTGAAGTTTAAAAAATCTGGAGAGAAACAATCACAGAGGAGAAACTGAAGAAAACTGTTGAGATTTTATCAGATAAAACGGAGAATTTTTCTTAGTGCTAAATAGTTATAGAGGGAAGAACATGTGATACCTAGTCCACTTCAGCAGGTCAAATAAGCCTGCTCTGGAGCTGTAATTAGACAGAATTAAGGCCATTATTTATTAAGTACAATGGAAGATAATGGAAGGCCTCTTCTTACTGGATGTGTTCTCATGAACCTGTTGAGCAAATTGGCCTTTGAACAACGCAGAAAATGGGATGCACCAATTAACGTGGCCCAATGTCCTGTCAGGTATTTCCTAGTCAGGGTACTCTTTTTGCATTTTGCCTGCTCAGAAACTTCCTGTCCCCATCACAAGGGACATTTCTCCTCAGTGAACCACTCAGCGCTGGGAAGAGTAAAGGTTAATGTGAAAAATTTGCTTCTGTCCATTATAAAGAGGAAAACATTGGCATATTATATCTGTGTATATATTGATTGGCACAATTTCTTTCATAGCCTGCACAGGATTTATTCTGGATATTTTGAGTTGGCCTTTGTCAGCTTTCAGCTGGCATATAAAAATACTTTGTTTCCTAATATCTAAATTTTAATGTGGCCCTTCTGGAGGGTTGAATTGCCAGACCTGTTCCAAATTAGCTGGAAATTTAAATGTTTGAGCTCTGCAGATATTTGGGGAGGATTTATCATTTTCTGTAGCAAATTGATCAGCCAGTGGTTGTGTGAGCCCAGAGAACAGATGTGCAGAAGGGACAGTCAGGATTAAAAGAACAGCAGAGTTCTTCCTACCCTTCTGCATGGATACTTTGGCAGCTGAGTGGCTTAATAACCAAAAATAAAGGGTAGGATCAAATGGTGATTAGAATTCATCTGCGGGGGAGTGCAGAACACTGAAGCCAAAGAACTTTGTTTTGAGTTTCTGGAAGGTTTCTAGGCAGAGCTGCCCTTCAAGTCAATATGGGAGGAAGAGACCTGGATTTATGTCCTGACTCTCTTGGCATCTCTGCAGAGCTTGTCACCAACACCTTGGGGTGTGACCGTGTGTCCCCAAGCCCAAGGGCTCTGTGTGAGCTCTTCCACCTGCCCTGGTGGGGCAGGGATGCTCCTAGGGGTGGTACCCAGGAATGCCTGCAAGGGGCAGGGAGGGATATCAGCTTTGATGTGGAGGCCACTTACTGCACTTGTTTTTGTGTGCTGTGCTGTCCTGGGAGCAGCGAGGCCTTCCAGCCTTCCAGGAAGAAGTTCAGCACCTCTTTGCTTGCCCAAACCCTTGGTTTGTAGCTCTTCTCTGTACTCCTCCCCTTTTTGATGTGGTGTGTGCAGGGTATCGTGGATGAATATGGGATCCACACTGTTTGAGTCCCGTGAGATTCCTGAACTCCACAATACACGAGTGGCTACCATGAAATTTTGTGCATGGCCAGTGGAGTATTTCACCCTGGAGTCTTGAAAGACTTGTGGAAAACAATTGAACTACTACAATTTCTGTGCTCCACCTAAATAGGGGATATGCTTTTTTTCTGGGGAAGTGAAATATTTTTCAGGATTGTTCCTAGCATATCACTCTAAAAGTTTAACTGAGTAAATAACAGTAGTTCAATATTAGTGCTTTGTGAAAGACTGTCACCAGACAAGTCAATTTTCCTGGTCTGCCCAACTTTTGAAAGCAGTACAGCTGGAACTCCAGCAGGCACTAGCTTTATGCTGGGGTTATTTTATCCCTCAGTGGATTGTTTTCCTTCAGCCTCAGAGCTCCAGGGGTTGGCAAGAAAACCACCCCTAAAAAAGGAGGTGGTGCAATGTTCGATTTCCACTTGGCCCATTTTTAGGGGCTGTTTTTGAAAGCCTTGTCAGAGGCTGAACTCTGAGTGACTGCAGAAATTCTCAGCAAACTGCTTATGGCTCCAATGCTGGAGCTACAGCACATCCAAAAATCCCTGCTTGTCTAAGGCCTGGGAATTGTAAGTCAAAGGTTTCGGTAAATGCCTTTCTGAAAGAACCAGTTCTACATCCCGGCTGAGCGTGAGATGAAGCTTAATTTCCTTTGTAGTTTTCCTCTGGAAGACAAGTGAAAATGAAGAACGTGTTGGGATCGTGGAGCCTTTCATTTGCAAAAGTCCTCATTAGCATTTTCTCTGCCAGGGTGGCATAATCGGTGCTGGATGCTGTCAGGAAATCCATGGGTACATGGCTCCTATGCTCCAAACCCACTGCTTAGAAATAGATAATTAGGGTGATAAATGGGATTTCTTTTTTTTTTTTTTTTCTGAAAAGGATATGATGCTGAGAAAGAAATTGCTTTGCAATGTGAACAGACAAAGGGGAACATTCCTGAAAAGTCTCATTTCAGGATCAAGTCTTTGGTTGGCATCTCCTGAGCTTTCTTGTCTAGGGTTGGCTTTTCCCTTTTTCCTTGATCCTGGGAATAGCTGGCCTTGATTATGGGATGTAACCATTTTTTTTTATACCTTCTATTTATCTTAAAAAAAATACAGGCAGAAAAATGTTACAACAGGGAAAACTCTTTTTTTTTTTTTTTTTTTTTTTTGTGGAAACAAAGGAAAAAGGATTTCCCTGCTGCTGCTGTTACCATCTTGGCAGTACCAAACCCAAGGCAGGAGGCAGTGCCAGGAGGTTGGGGCTCACCAGCAGCCACTGGGTCTCCAGGGCCTTCCTTCAGTTCCTCTTTAGATGAAATCACCCTGGAGAACAGGGGATGAAAAGCAGGGATGAAAGATTTTTGATAAGAAAATCTAAATCTCCTCATCGTGATGGCATCAGTGACTTGAAAATTGCCAAGCTAATGAAGCCCAAGGGAAAATATGAGTCCAGGAAGATAAATAGGCTTGGATTTGGGTAGTGTTTTGTTGTTGGGGGGGATGTTGCTTCTCACAGATAACCAGTTGTGTTTGCTTAGGAGTCACCAGCTCTGGTGCACCTCTGAAAGAAATCCCAGCAAATAAGTGCAGGCAGCACAAGGAAGGGGAACTTGAAGGAGAATCTTCACAAGAAATTATTTTTGAAAGGCCCCAGTCAAACAAATTTTTTCACTCCAAGTTGCTTTTCTCATGAGCTGGTTATTCCTACCACCTGCCCTGTCTTGTAGAAGGCGTTTTTAGGGAAATGCCATACAAAGTGTGACCCTGTTTAAGCATAACCCCCTGATTTCTTACTGCAGTAAAGAAACTGCCAGTTCTTGTTCACATATATTTATAATTCCATTTCATTAAACTTACACAAAGCAGTTTTCTAAGCAGATTCAAGGCACTTCTGTAACTGCACAGTGACAATGAGGAAAACCAGAACCCCTAAATATAGTTTATATAGATCCCTAAATATAGCCTATTATCCAAGCACTTGGGGAACTAGATAGATCCACATAGAAAAGAGCCTCAGGCTGAGGCTTAGAGGTTTGGTTTTCTCTGCATATTTTTGAAACAACATTAAAATTCTTGTGGCATTTTGGGGATGGGTTTGTGGGGGTGTTTTATGGTTTGTTTGGGTTTTTTGTTTAGTTGGTTGTTTGTTGGTTTTGTTTTAAACACTTGTCCAAGTGCCAGAGCAGTTTTGAAGCATTTCATCAGATTCGGCCTTTAGTTTTGTTGTTGTGACTGTTGAGCTCTCAAGTTCGTCTATACCTGTTTGACAGCAGTGCAAGCTGTAGCCTAGATGTTTCCTGTCAAGAGTTTTCAGAAATGAAACAGAATCAGAAACAGCCAAATTGTAGCTGCTGGAAGAGTAAATTTAAAGCAAACTGGACACAAGCATTGGTCTATGTCAGGACACTTCCTATTTAACAACAGCAACAATTTGAATGTTTTTTAGATAATTTCTTTTAAATATTTTTTTTTTTAGAGATCTATGCTCTATCTCGTGTGCCAGTCCTGTTTGTTGCAATGGAGCAGTTCTGTGCTGTTGTTAACTCAGATTATCCTGTGAGCCTGGAGAAGGGGAGGGATGGGCAGATCTGTGCTCTCTGACCAGGGACAGCAGCCAGGGAAAGGCTGGAGCTCTGTCAGGGGAGGGTTAAGGTGGGAATCAGGGAAAGGTTCTTCCCCCAGAGGGTGCTGGCACTGACCAGGCTGCCCAGGGAATGGGCACAGCCCTGAGGCTGCCAGAGCTCCAGGAGCAACACTGCCAGGGATGTCCAGGGTGGAACTGTTGGGGTGTCTGTGCAAGGCCAGGGGTTGAACTCATGATCCTTGTGGGTCTCTTCCATCCCAGGAGATTTATAGAATCCCAGACTGATTTGAGTTAGGAGGGACCTTAAAGCCCCGCCCTCAAAGCCACCTCCCACTATTGCAGGTGGTTCCAAGCCCTGTCCAGCCTGACCTTGGACACTTCCAGGGATCCAGGGGCAGCCGCAGCTGCTCTGGGCATCCTGTGCCAGGGTCTTCCCACTGTCCCGGGGAGGAATTCCCACCTAATCTGTAATCTAATCCTGCCCTGTGTGATTCCATTCCAGAATTCTCACCCGTGGCAGTTCACGTTGGGACAGAGAGGAAAGAAGGAGGAGGAGGGGAGGGGAGGGACTTGGTAGAATTAGGCCATGGTAAAATATAGAAATTTTTAAAGGTTTGTGCTCCTGTCTTCTCAGAACAAAAGCAACCCGCTTTTATTGTGCCCGGCAGAGGTTTCGATTGCAAACGCTGCTTTTGTGACACCCCCAGCCCGGGCAGCTCCCAGCCTGCGGCTCGGGGGCGGCTCCGGAGCGGCTGCGGCTGCCGGGATCCCCCGGGATGCTCCGCCGGGATTCCCCGGGGGGGCTGTCCGTCCCCGCCGGCAGGCTGCCTGTCCGTCCGTCCGTGCCCGCGCCGCGGGGGCTGTCCCGCTGCCGCCCCGCGGTTCGGGGTTGGTTCATCCTCCCCCTGCGCTCCCTGGCAAAGCGCGTTGGGAACCAGATAAGCACAATCTGGCGTGTGAGCGGGAGGGTCTGAGCTCCTGCCTGCCTTCTTCTTATTTTTTTTTCTTTTTTTTTCTTTCTTCTCCTTTTTTTCCTTTATTCCGCTCGTTTTCCCTCCCCTCCCCTCACGAGAAGCCCCCGGCTCCCGAGGTGCCGCAGACAATGGAGCTGATGTGCTGGTACAGGAGGAGCTGATTAACGGGAGCGGGGGGGGGGGTGGGAAACAGGGGAAAGGGCAACAGTGGAAAGCCTGCAGCCCCGTGTGCTGATCACAGCTCTGCTCTGGGCACCGGGCAGTGGTGTCAGAGCCCATCGAGATAATTGCCTGCATTTCCCGAAGTTCTGGGAGCTCTGAGGATGCTTTCCAAGGCTCCATCAAAGCCCGCAGCTGGGATTTCTCCACGCTGTTAGTCCGAGGGGTTCAGAACGGCCTAAAAGAGCCGAAAGTGGGATTTGTGTGCAACACCAGTGATCCCGGTAGGACTGTGGGCTTTGGGGGAGACAAACGGCAAGCGGGATCAAAGAGCGCCCATGAATTCGTGTCCTTTGTGCGCCTGCCTCTTTGTATGAGCGGGGGCTGCAGGTGCGGAGGCTGCGGGGCGATCCCCCAGCCCGGCATACAGCCGCACGGACACCCGGCTGCTGCGCCGCGCCCGAGCCATTCAAACCCTAACACAAAAGTCTTGTGTCGCTAAAAGCCCGCTGCGGACCGCGGTGGCGGCGGCAGGAGTGCTGGAAAATGCTGAAGTTAAAGGCCTTCTGCTTGGATTACTGGCAGTTTTTATGTCTCCAGCCTCTCCATGGTTTCTATAAAAGGTAAGAAAATGTTAACTCTGCAATGCTCTTCAGCACATGATGCCACCAGGGTTTTTCCTCGCTGTTGTGCTCCCTGGGAGAAGGGAGAAGGGAGTGGTAGGCGATTAATGAGAACTTGTGACAAAGATCGTAAAGCTGCTTTTTTTCGTTTTTTAAATTGCATTAATTATCAGCTGCTGTTGTCTCTGTGCATGCAGATGTGAAGGTGAGGGTGCTGTTTGGTTTTAACCTCTACTTTAGGTCACATCACCTAACACTCAGGACTTTTTCTTCCCTGCTCTTTTATCCTTAGGCACAGTAGCTCATGCTGTAGTGTCCACACTGTACACCACACTGGCAGATTAAGTGAAATGTCAGGGGAATTTATGGAACACAGAGATGACCCTTTATTTCCTTGAGATATTTAGCAATATAATAGTTCATCTTTCCTCTCCCTCCCAGCACAAAGTACACATCAGAGTCATTCAGAGCAGTGGGCACTTCACTTAGACAGGTCTGACACCCAGCTTAAATGATTGATGGTGAATGGTGATCGTAAAGAATAGGTCTGGGTGTCAGATGCATTGAGCTTGCCTATTTAATGGAACAGCAAAATAAGCAATTCCATTTAACATGTCCCTGAACTTACCCTGATGCTTTTTAATCTACACTTCGTTTTCCTTGCTCCTGATTTACGCTGCTGAGCAGAGGGAATTGGATGGGTTTGAATTTGCTGGGGGGAAAGTGGGGATCCCGTCCTGTGAACAAAACCTGTGCAATTCTCTAAAACAGGATTCCGTTCTCTTTACGTACACTTTCTGCCCTGGCTACCTATTGTCAGCCTACAGAAAGTGCTTTGTACTAAATGCTAATTGCAGTTGAATTTTTTATGCAGCGACTGAAGGCTGGAAAAGGGAACTGTTCCAGTCTTTTTCAAGGTTTCAGGGGTGCCCCGCACTTTCTGCATTGAGTAACATGGGACCCTCGTCTGTGACCATTGGCTTGTGAAGTTTCAAAAGATAGCTTTATTCTCCTCTCTTTGGAGTTTTTCACAGATTCCACTGCCAAGCCAAAAAATTCCCAACCTAATCTCAGCCCATTGTGATGTTTTCCTTGCTGAGAAACCATATAAAATAATAGAAATGGAGCCAGACTGTTTTGACACAAATAAATACTAAACTTGAGCTTTCTATCTTGGATTCCTGGCGAAATCCCAGCTTTGTGGCAAATGAATTACTGGGGAGTTATTCTACATCTCCTAATGGAAACCCTTGCAATAGGGCTGCCCATTTATTTCCTTCCAGAGAATTAATTTACTTGCCATCACAGCCTGGATGTGCTTGAATCTTCTGTCTGCATGAGCAACACTAAAACCAGGCCTTAAGCACTTCAGTATCACAGAGAAGCACTTTGTTCTCATCTTTTTGAGAAGAGAAGAAAAGAAAATTGATGGAAAGTTGCAACTTCCTCGTGTTTGAAACAAAATCATTTGTTGGTTAAAGCACAAACAAGTGTGAAAAGCTTCAGAATAACAAACCTTAAATTCAAGGCAGATCATCTGAAAAAGAAAGAAAAAACTTTCTGGAGACTTTCAATTACTTTTTATTAGTGATTGTAAATTGTTTAAAATGCTCTTTGAAAAGAGCCCAGGAGCAGTGGGGAAGGTTTGTGTGTACCCCATTAATATATTTCCTGTTTTTATGTATAAAATGAGGTAACAGATAACAAAAACAGGACTTGGGTAATATTTCCATGGAATGACCATGCTCTTTCCTTCTGTGCACTGCCTGACCCTGATTTTCAGTTGCAGTCACTGCTCAGAGCTGTGGAAAATGTTCCTGGTTGCTTTGGAAGCTGTGACTTGCTGCTCCATGGTGGGATGTCCAGCTGTGTTTTCCAGCTTTTATTATTCAGGGAATTCTTGTGGGTTCGTGTCCAGAGAAGGGAACGGCGCTGTGGAAGGGTTTTGGGGCACCAGGAGCAGCTGAGGGAGCTGGGAAGGGGCTCAGCCTGGAGCAACCGAGCCTCGGGGGGACCTTGTGGCTCTGCACAACTCCTGACAGGAGGGGACAGCCAGGGGGTCGGGCTCTGCTCCAGGGGACAGGGACAAGAGGAGAGGGAACAGCCTCAGACTGGGCCAGGGCAGGCTCAGGGTGGATATTTGGAAAATTCCTTCATGGAGAGTTGTCAAGCATTGGAACAGTGGAGTCCCTATCACTGGAAACGTTCAGAAAACACACGGATGTGACACTTGGGGGCATGGGTCAATGGTGGCCTTGGCAGTGCTGAGGGAATGGTTGAACTTGGTTATCTTAAAGGGCTTTTCCAGCCAGAATTCAGTGATTCTGGATCTCCTGCCTGGCCTGGACAATTCTGATTTTTGGTATAATTTTATCTTGCTCTGGGGTGCACTTCCATGGAAGTGAAATCCATGGCCTTGAAGAGAGTTCTGTGCGGGGCATGTTGGAGTTTGTGGTAGCCCCACTGCCCAGAGCTGTGGGGCTGGGAGAGATGGGGGACAAGGAAAAATGAGCTATTCCCCCTCCCTGGCTTCCCTGCAGTGCTAGCTGGGCACTGCAAGCAAACACTGATCCTGGGTGATGGGAGAAAGAAGAACTAGGACAGATTTGCAAGTTTATTTATGTATACAGGGTAAAAAATCCAGCTCCAAAATAGCAAGCTGGGCATGTGGCACTCCTAAAGAAATGCCAGGTAAGGGCAGAGCTCTCTCTGTACCACCTGTGCAGAGAGAGCTTCTCTGGAGTTTGTTCTCTCAACACAGCCAGGGGAGGGGGAAACTGGGAGAAATTCACCAACCACACTTTCAGTTCCTTGAATTTGGCCGCACCTGCAGTAACCAGGACTTTGTCCATCTCATGTATATTCACAAAACAAAGCAACTTCAAGGTAACAGTGCTTGTGCCTCCAGTAATGTGGTTGTGAATCAGCAGCCTGATTTATCCAAATGTCAGCAAATTGCACAAAGCAAACTCGGGACTGGGGTAGAAACCTGCTCCAGGAAATGTTTGGTAATTCAGTGATTCATGAAAATGAGATTTCAGTGCTCTTCAGTTGCCAGTAACACCGAGTGCATTTTGGTCAGAACCCCTTACTGGAGGGCTGCTTTTGGTACCCTTTAAGTACAAACACTGAGGGTGCTGAGATGTGTTTCTGTGACAGAATAAAGTGTAAGTTGAGTAAATCACTGTCAGGTTCCTATGGGCTTGGCAGGAGGAACGTCTCATGCTTTGCTTCCAGGATTATTATAAACCCATGTGAATCCAGGTTTAGCATGTGAAAGTGAAGATTTTCCTTAGCCAGGGGGGAGAGCTCCGTGCTGTGCTGCTGCCAGCTGGTGGGTAATAGCCCAGGCTAGAAATTGTTACCATTAGCATTGCAATAAAGATCAAGCAGAAGGTGAGGAAATGTGTGACTGGCACTGAGGGCAGCTGTAATCTGCAGATTTTCCCTCCCAGAATGTCTTTTCTCTTCTGGCTAAAACAGGAGGATTTCAAAAAACAGAAAGCAACTGCCAAGTTTGTAAAGGCTGTTTTATTGGAATGCCTTGTTTTGCAAACAAAACTGTTTTTGAATTATTTCTTGTAATTTTCAATTTTTCTTTCATTGGTTTGGTCTCTCTAAAGGAGGCACAAGTCCCTTCCAGAGCAATTAGGGCCATTTGTAATGAGCCACCCCAGTGGAATAAGCAAAGTGAGAGGTGACTGGCTCTTTGAAGCCAAGGATTAGCTGGAATTGTTTCTGCCACCCTTCATCTGGGACTCACGGTTCCAGCACCCTGCTTCAGGATAGGGTGATTCATGTGCTTGAGCCCATCTCTGGGTAAAATAGGTCTGTATTTTGCTGTATGATTCATTCCCATGAGTATGCTTCAGTGTTGATTAAAAATGAAAACGCTTTCATGAATTGGCTTGCTAGGAGCAGCTTAGTGCTGCCACCCTGGAATATCAGAGTATCTGAGTGTCAGAAGCTACTTGAAGCCACTCTGATATTGCACTCTGCAGGGCACCTGCAGCTCTGTGCTCATCCTCTCTCCCACTCTCTTATCCTAGATAAATGTGTAGTATTTGAAGCCATTAAAGGAATTGCCAGCCTTAATTTAGATGCTGTTTCAAAGGCAACACACGGGCTTGAAGTGATCTGTGTCAGGGCTGTCCTTTGGGTTAACTCTTTGTTAAAAAGAATGTGCTTTGAGAGGTTTTGTTCCTCACTCCTTGTTGCTGCCAGTGTGGACTCTTCTCTGGGGTTGTGTGAGGTGGTTTCAGATGTGTGGGTGACTGGTACAGAGCAGTGCTGCTGCTCCCTTTAAGGGAAAGGCAGCATAAAAACAAAAGGTGTAAAGAACTCCCTGGCCATGGGTCACTACATAATTAAATTCATTATTTAAAACAGATTTAATGAAAGGGGAAAATTTATATACAATCCTATAATCCCACATTCCTGGTGGTGATGGCTGCATACTAATTATGAACCTCAGGAACAGGGAGTAAGGGGAAAAATTCTTGAAGTTCTGGTTCATGAAGGCAGGGAAGTGCTTTTGCACAGTGCTGGACAGTGATGTTAGTGGGTTTGTGCATTTCCTTGCTGTCACTTAAACTGAGCTCCTTTGCAGCATTTCTAACAAAACAAAAGCAAAGTGGGTGGGGAGAGTTACTGGAACTCTGCCTTGAACTTGCATTTGGAGTTCACCATATATGTTGGTAGAAACAAAGAGTTTGCTTTCATTCGACAGTGACTTCATCCAGAGCAGGGCTGAGTCATGTGCCTCTGGAGCAGCTCCTTCTCCAGAGGATCCTTTGGCCAGGCTGCTGCAGCTGCAGAGCAGCTGAGAGCTTCCCCTACCTCCCAAATCCACCTCTTCTGCAAGCACAGCCTGCAAACAGCACACATTGCAGTATTCCCGCTGTCAGCGTAGAAATGATTAGGAGCAAACCCTCAAATAAATGCACAAAGCAAAAATGCCTTAAAAGCCATCAGAGGATTGCTCTGTGCTCAGGGAAGTGGTTCTGAGTTGAGAAATTTAACTGAAAATACACCAAATACCTGCTAGTCTGGTGGAAGCCTTCCTTGCCATGTCCCTAATGGTCCTGTGTCTGAAAGAGTCTTTGTGCAGGTGTTCATTGCTCACATGCCTGAAAGCCACGCTTCTAGTTTGCCTGCTTCACCTCTGCTTTCACCGAGGTGTGCAGTGGGATTTGGGCATGGCTGAGCCAAGCCCTGCACCAGTCTGTTGGGCTGTGATGCCTCTCCCTGGACCAGTGCTGGCACTGGGTTAAACTGGGTTTCACACCTGACAGTTTTTCGTGTGTGTACCTTCCTTTTCCCCACCTTTCCCTTACCTATCCCCCTCCCTTTTCCCTCACTTTTCCCTCCCTTTTCCCACCTTTCCCCTTCCTGCCTTTCCCCTGCATCTCTGCAGTCCTCATGACATCAATTCTCCAGGCTTCCTAAAACTTTCAATTTCTCCACCCCCTTCCTTCTCACCCAGGAACCATCTGTGAGCCCTCAGGTTCTCCCTTCCTCACTCTTGCACAGATTTTAACCTTCCACAGACAGCTTTGAAGGCTGATGTGGGGATTTTTTGGAACTTGGGTGCCCGTGCTGGGGGTTCCTGCCCTTTAGGTGGATCCCTGGAGCACTCAGAGTTTGCAAGGCTTTTCTTTCCCTCTCCAGTCTCTTGTATTTGGATGCAGCTGATGGGCAGTCCCTGGAGCAGTCACATTTTAATTGTGCCTCTGGCTCTGTGCCCTGCAGAGGGGAATTGGAAGCTTTCTGAGTTCCCTTTGATCGTTGTCCAAGTCTGAGTCACAGCACAGGGAGCCCGGTGGTGGCCTAGAGACATCCCAGGAGTCTCTCAGAAGCTGCAGCCTGGAGGGTGCTGGAGGGGCTCTGCCAAGGATCCCAAACTCTCCACCTTTTGGGGGTGAGGGGAGATGCCCTTTAGCAAAATGCCAAGTCCAGGCTGGCTTTGTTCCCCAGCAGGATTGACATGTGCATGTCAATGCTGTCAGCTCCCAGGAAACACCAGGGTTTACATTTCCTTAGGAATGTTTGTGAAAAATCAGCAAAGGAAGTTTCAAAGGGAATGAAAGAGAATGCAGCTAAGGTTGGGAGGAAAATATGTGGTGAAGATATTTTATTGAAACCTCCTAAGTCAAAATGTTGGCTTGTTGCAGGTTGAAGGTTTAAAGATGCCCCAAGTAGTCCAAAAATGCAGAACACTTTTTGAGAGAAAAATTTAAACTCCATCTATTTCTACGACTCCTTGCAGTCCTTAATTGGTAATAGCTGTTGTATAAGGGGAGTGCTACCTAAGTTAAAAATAGGTCTGGGACTGCACTGACAACCCAAACCAAGCTGGCTCCAGCAGTCACATTTTCCTTTTGTCAAATGACCTACAAATGTAATGTACATCAGGACAGAAATGCTGTCAAATCCTGGTTTGGGACCATGTCATTGTGGTAAAGCTTCAAAAATCCAGGCAAATTGTGTTCCTGACCCTTGAGAGCTGCAGCAGGGCAGGTTCCCCATGGCAGGGATGTTGTGCTGAGCTCACTTAGGCTGGGCCTGAGCGCAGGGGCTGTACTGATCACCTCACACACCGAGGGGATGCTGCCATCCAGGGCACGCAGCTTTATCCAAAGCCAAAGCAGAACCATTGTTCTGGGTGCTGCTTTGCTCTGGGCTCCTCTCCCTGCTTGTACCCACCAAGCTCTGCTTATCCTCCTGCAGGCTCTGCTGCCAAGCAGAAGTGGATCTCCAGAGGGGGGAGAGTGATGGAGTGTGAGACTCCAAATTAAGCCCTGCCTTTCTATTAATAGCATTTAAAAGTAACACACCACCTCCAACTTGTAAAGAACCTCAGCTCCAGCATTTTTAAATACTTAGAGTGATTTATGTCCCTCGTGGTGTCTTTGCCTGCAGCAGCTTTGTTTGCAATGTGAAAATTAGAAAAGAGATTAAAAACCTTCCATTCCTCAGAAATGGCCTCAAGCTGTGCCAGGGCAGGTTTTTGGTTGGATATCAGGAAAAATTTCTTCACTGAAGGGGTTGTAACAGGCTGTAAAGGCAGTGGTGGAACCCCCATCCAGGGCGGGGTTCAGATGTGTGGATGTGGCGCTTGGGGACGTGGATCAGTGGTGGCCTTGGCAGTGCTGAGGAATGGTTGGACTTGATGACCTTTGAGGGCTTTTCCAACCTAAATGATTCTGTGATTCTATTCTGCCTTTTCCTCCCTCCCCACCCCCCAGAACTGGGGTTTTCAAAGATTTCTGACTGCTCTCCATTGCTCTGGGTTTCCTTAGGAGTCAAAACCATTGGGAGAATCCCATTATTGTCCCTAAAATGGGTGGCATGTGCTTGGCAGTGGCCAAGTTGAGGGCTTTGGCCAACTTGGTAAATTTTTCCCAGTGTTACTGTAATATTGATTCTTCCAGTTGTTTTCCCTGCCTTGCAGCAGCTCCCTGCTCCTGTGTGCATTCAGCAGAACCAAAGCTGTTTGTCTGTCTTGTTGTTTCAAGCTGCCTTGGTGCAAACCCTCCTGCATCAGCATTTGCAGCACCCCTGCAGCCCCAGCAGCTGAGCAGAGACTTTCTGCTGATCCTGCAATTCATGGGAACCCACCTTCAGCTGCCTCCACTGTGTGCTCAGCTCCCAAAAGCCACAGCATCATCTCTGAGTTAGTGGTTGTGGCTGTTTGAATTAATGATTTCCTCCTAGAAGAGATGCAAAATGTTTTGCAAAGCTGAGAGTCGCTTTCCCTGGTTTACAGGCAGCAACAGGCAGGCATCCAGTGTGGCCACTAGTGGTGCTGGGTTTGGAAAAAAAACAGTCCTGAAGTGGGAAGAAATTTTGGAAGGCGGCAGAACTTCTCGCACCTTCTTGTTGCACACTGGGAGGACTCAAGAACTTGTGTTACATGGGGCACTGTCATGGGTTCAGACACACAGGGCTGCAGAGAGGGAGAGCTGCTGTGGGTTCTTGAAAGCAGGGCATAGCTAGGAAAGGTTTCCAGGGAGAAAAAAAACAGCAAACGAACAAATCCGTGCAGGGAGTTGAGCTCGGGTGGGTGCAGTGATGTGCTGCGAATGGAATCTGTTTTATTGCAAGGGGAGGAGATAAGTGATGAAGTTCTCATCCACACCCAGAGGGGAGGAACGGCCCAGGCAGGCAGCTCCAAACAGCCCAGCCTGTGTGAGTGAGTGTGGGGCTGCAGTGTCACTGCAGTGGTGAGGAGGTGGTGATGGGTGCATAAAATGGAAATACATGTCCAGGGCAGACATGGCCCCTGCAGTGCTGGGGCTTATCCTGTTTGCCTTCCCTTCATCCTTGCTCTGAAGGGAAAGCAAACAAGGCTTCAAAACAGTGAAATCGCTTGGCATGCAAATGTATGCCTTGTTTGGGGCATGGTGATGTCGCTGGAACAAAGAGAAGAGAAGTAAATAGCTGGACAAAAAGGCCTCACTGTCCCACTGCTCCTGGAAAAGCTCTTCTGTTCTCAGTGGAATTGTTCTGGCTACTGACAAACAGCTCATGTGCCTAAGTTCCTCTTGGCCATCCTTTCTGGGACCTCTTCGCTGATGATACTCCAGAGGAGCTGCTTTTGAGAGACAGAATCAGGTTCTATTAATCTCCAGTTCTTCACAGCAATCAGCTGCTATTCCCTGGTGCTGCTGGCACATCCAGCCAGGCCCTGCCCACCCCAGGCTCTGCAGGGTGCTGTGGGCTTGAATATCCCCCTCAAATATCCCAAGGAGCATCTCACACCAATCCTTTCTTCATATTTGCAGCAGAATAAATAGCACTTTCTCACAGCAGAGATCTAATCACAGAACTGAGCTATGACTTATATTAGCTCATGATGTGATTTGCAGAGTGTGCAGCATTTTCTGGATGTGTATTAAATTATATGTATTTCCTGCAGAATAAAAATAGTAGTAAGAACAACAACAACAAAAATAATAATATTCCCTACTTGCTTAGAGGAGAAGCTACTTTTATTTGTCCAGGTCTTCTGGGAAATCAGTGGACAAGCTCAGCTCAAGAGCTGAAATACTCCCTACACTATGTAATGGTCTGGTTTTCATGGGAAGTGCTGCAGCAATGATTTTAAAACCAAACCAAATCAAAAATCAGTCTTCCTGCAGCGTCTCATTTCTGTCCCATGGTGTTTCCACGTTGTTTTAATTCCTTTGGTCGCTGGTTGTCCACAAAGTTTGGAAACGTGGCTGAAGGAGGTGATGAAAACCCTGCTCTACTCTGCTCTCTTGTAGAACTCATCTACTGAATCTATCTTTAGAGATAAAAACACTATTCCTGCAGATGTTGGTGCTGTCAAAATATTGGGACTGCAGGGGAATCAAGGAGGCTGTAATCTAAATACATCAATTGCACTGAGGGCTCAGCATTGGGCTCAAAGAGAGGGAGGGAGCTGGCACAGCTGAGGGTGCTGTTTGATACCTCTGTGCTGCACAGAAAATAAACTATGGGTTTTAGTCTCTTTATATAATGGGTTTATTTATGCCAGATGAAATCTTGCAAGCGTACGGGGTACAAAAACCAGAAAATCGCTCCTGTAGGCACTTCATCTCTGAAGTTAGGGAGGGAAGGAGAGGAACAGGGTTCAGCTGGGCTGGGCTGCCTGAACTTATGTAGCTTTTTCCAGCATTGAAATATATTTTTGTGATTATGTTAGGAACAGATGCATAAAAGTTTTCTAATGTAATTTTCCTTCATTAAGGCAGCTGATTTAAATGTATGGTGTGCTGTGGAACTTGATGTGACTTTTCCTAACCAGCCATCAATAGCTTGCTCCAGGAACAATTATCAGGAACTCCTAAAGCAGAATGTATTTCAAAGAGTGGGAATAGTCATGAGACCCTGGGCAAAATGGCCTTAGAGAAAATGGAGTTATGCAACAGCAAACAGACAGTTAATCACAGACTGATTCTGCTCTGTGAAGAAACAGCATGAACTTGGTTTCTTGCTTAATTAAGTTTTATAATATAAACATGCATCTGATGTCCAGAAGGGCCCCTGATAATGTTGCTGTTGACCTGTGCAGAGAAGGGAGCATGGGCTGAGCAAAGGCTCAGGGAACTTTAATCTGTCAGAGCAACAGCTCTGACTTTCAGGGTGGTCTTGGAGATGCCAGGGCAGGATTAAAGGACTGGTCTCTACAACAACAGTAACAATAAAGTTTTTGCCATGTGAGTGTGTGCTGGGGCTTCAATTCATTGAAACTTCTGGCAATAAATGCTGTGTCTTTAAACTTATTCAGCACAGCAAAAGGATTCCACATACATAATCTATTTTTTGGGTTTTTTTTGGTTGATTTGGGGGTTTCTTGGGTTTTCTCGGGGGTTTTATGTTGTTTGATTGGTTGGTTGGTTTGGGTTTTTTTTTTAATCAGATCTTGCCTTTTTACTATTGCTGCCATTTCCAGGCTGAGTGTCACAGCTGATACTCACCACTGAAAGCCAGGACTTCTTTGTATGCCTTCAAATCCAGCTTTGGAAAATGACTCATTACTCTTTTTTTGGCACCAAAAAGTTTATTACAGTACACAGAAAATTTTGCAAACAGCTGAGGGTTCCACCAGCCCGAGGCATTTGATGGAGCCTGTCCTGGGTTAGCACTTACAGCTCTCGTAAGGGATTTTCTAAGGCAGTGTTACTGGGCTAGGGAGGGGGTTTTGAAGTGGAATAAATGGGAATAACTTTCTGCAGGTGCTGCCTAGGTAGAGTTTTCTGATTTGGCAGCTCAGAGCAGCGAGTGTAACACGGAGCTTTCTGAACAGCCTCTAATAATCTTTTCTGGCTTGCAAATAATGTAAACACCGAATAGTATAAATCACGGAGAAGGGAGTAACCCGAGACTTCAGATGGGAAAGCTGCCTTCCCTGGGAGTTCACTTGAGTGGAGGTCGGAGGAATCGCTTGGAGGTGGTGAATCAGAGCTGGGCTGCTGCCGGAGCTGGGGCTGGCTCTGCTGTGCTGCCGAGCCCTGTCCTGGCTGCCGGGGATCCTCTCCTCTGCAAACCCCATCATGAAGGGGGATGGCAGTGCCATGTGGAATCTCATGTGGAAATACTGCATTTCTGTCAGGACGATCAGGTACCGGGGCATTTGTAAAACTTTGTTTTGGGAGGCTCAGGGGTTCATGTGTGGGAGCTCACCCGTGCTGCTGCTGGGCTTCTGCTCCCTGCAGAGTTTACTCTCAGCAGCCTGAGAGGGTTCATTCTTCTTCCTCAGACTTACACTGAACATTCAAAAAAAAAAAAAAGGTTATTGCAAAAAAAATCTTCCAGGAACGTGGAGTTTTCTGTCTCATTTGAAAGCAGGAGAAAATAGGAATATGAAAGAAACCTTATTTCAGCGAGCGAAAAATCAGAAATTTTGCTTTTTCCCCCGAATGCTTGCCTGTCATAGTCTTCTGTTTGCCCTATCTCCCAAATCCAGAGGTTGAGCAGCTGTTCTTGGCACTCTGCAAGCATCACTTCTGGGGAAGGGGGGTGAAAAGAAGGTGGCTTTTCAGGCAGGACAAACCTCTGGGTTCAATGTCTGTTGTCTCCAGGCTGGTGTGGTCTGTGAGCCCAGCTGGGCAAAGCCAGGGGCTGAAGGAGGGGCTGGGCTGTTGGTGCTGGGCCTGGCTGGGCACAGCCCGGGCTGTTGGACACTGCTCCCTGCCAGGAGCAGCTGCCCAGGATTCCAGCAGAGCTCATGGCAGGAATGGAGAGACACTTGATGATTTTGCATCCTCACTGGGATTTTTTGTAAATTTTTAAATAGTTTCCCCATCCCATGTCTTGGTTTCTTGATGGGGCACAGCTGTGTGGGCTAAGTCATACCTTTGGCCATGCCAGGTCCCATGGAGAGGTCGTGTAATCCAAGTAATTGCTTCATTTCACACTGCATAATTATTCTGGGTTGAGGAAATAGTTTAGAGAGCCTGAATTTCTGCATGGACTCTCATTACAACTCCGAATGAGACTGTGGAAGGTTTTTCTATCAGGCTATCAAAATACAGCTAAGAAATCCCTTAGTTCCCAGCAGCATCAATATAATAGAAACTGGCAATAATCCCCAAGAGAGGATTCGATTAAGATAAAAATAATTTTATTTATGATCTGGATTTAGAACCAGAAGCAGAGGGAATGCCTGAAAGAAGCACAAGTGCAGTCTTTGCAGCCCAGATGTTAATCCCAACGTTGGTGCTGCTGGAACTGCCTGAGACAAGTCCTGTGCAAACCCCTCAGCCCTGAGGGTGGGTGATCCTAAGAAAACTGAACTTTAAAAGTTCCTCAGAGGCCTGGGTGTGGTGATTTTCCTGAAGTTTGACAATCAAACTGTGATGTCCTGTAAACAGCTAGTTCTTTATTTCATTAGTGACCTTAGTGCTGTGTAGGGTGGGTTGAATATTAGCTGAGTTTTTCACAGCAGGGCTTATTTATAGAGCTGTTGGTGGCTCTCACAGGCAGTGAAATGCAGAGTAACAAGGGAATTTTCAATGAATGTTTTTGGTTGCTTTGACAGATCCTATCTTCCTTTAGCAGCAACACCAAGAAGTTAAAGAGAATAAAAAACCCAGTTTTCCTTTGTGGAAAAAGTTCTCTACTACTCTAAATTGCTTTTCTGACACAATTCAGAGACCCTGAAACTCCCCCTGTGTTTTGGGAGACTCCAGCAACCCCTGGGGCTCAGTTTCTCATCCATCCTCGTCCTTATCCCTCTCTGCCTCTTCTCTTTCCTGGGAAGCTCTGGAGCCTGTGCAGCACTCACTGGAGGTTCCAGTGAGCCCGGCTGTGCTGTGGAGCAGCAGAGGGAGTTTGGTGGGATCCTCCCTGCCCACCCCAGTGCCCCCACACTGGGCACCAGTCCGTGCCTCCACTACACTGGGCCGCTTGTCCTGCAGCCTGATGAATGAGGGCATTTGTGCCTGCCTGAGAAAACAGCCCCACTCCAAAAGGAAAATGAGGCTTTAGGGTTGATCTTATTTGCATTGGACTGCAGCAGCTTTAGGAAAACATATTTGACTGAGCCTTTGTTGCCTGTGCTGGGCTGCGTGGCCTGAGGGCCTTGGCCACGTCCTGTGCTTGAGGCTGCAGGGCCAGAGCCCAGCCCTGGGGTCACGGCTGCCCGCAGGGGGACAAATGTCTGCAGAGAAAGGCTTTCAGGCCTAGGGGGGTCGTAGGTGGTGCTGGAATAAGCTTAGGAGAGAGCAGTGAGGAAATGCAGTGCACTAAAAATAATGGTGCCTTTTTTCCTGCTGGGGGCTATTGGCCAGCTCCTAGAGCACAGTTGCAAAAGTTAAAAAAGATGAAGGGATTTTTCTGCTGTTGTGCCAAAGCTGAGCTTGTTGCACTTAAAATGGAACTTGTGTCCTTGCAGAGTTCATTGCTCTGAGCCAGGGGAGCCTCGTTACTGCCAGGTTATTTCCCAAAGCACAGCAGGGGAGAATCCCACCATGGCCTGGGTTGAAAGGGACCCTTAGAACTCAGGCAATCCCACCCCTGCCATGGACAGGGACGCTTTCCAGGGACACCTTCCACTATCCCAGGCTGCTCCAAGCCCTGTCCAGCCTGGCCTTGGACACTTCCAGGGATCCAGGGGTAGCCACAGCTGCTCTGGGCAAGAGAGGCAGGGTTTGGCTGACCCCCACAGCAGAGAACAGGGTAATCCCCGAGCCCCAGGACAGTGCCCACCCAGAGCTGGTGTTCCCAAGGGGAGAGCTTCCATTCCTGTCCTGGCACTGGTGGGATGTAGGGTGATTGTCCCTTCCCTTGCCCAGCAGTGGCTCGTGCCACACCGGGGGTTTGTGCTCTCCTGGGTGGCTGCAGCACCTGCCTGCAGCAAGCTCCTCAGTGTTCCTGCCCAGAGCGCCGTCTCTCACGTTTCTGGGATGGGAACAGGGGGTGTGCCAGCCCCTGAGGAGGCGCAGGGGGTGGCAGTGGCTGTGCTGTCACCACAGCCCCACCACAAGTCCCTCTCCCTCCGCGCTGCCCCGTCGCTGGCCCAGTCCATGTGCCGAGGGTGACGCTGCCCTTCCACTCCTCTGAGGGCTCTGAAGTGAGCGGCTGTGGCACTAAAAAGCTGCGCTCTCCTCCTCTGGGGAATTTGCACTTGTGATATTTGCAGGTGGAAAACTTCCCCAAAATCAGGGAGCGGGCAAGGCCTGGGAGCAGGAGTGGGGAAAGCACTCACCATTTGTTTCTGTTACAGCTGCACTTCAGCAACCCCACGGCTGGGGGACAGGCAAAGGCACAATCAGGGAATTGTTGGTCCATATGTTCAGGTTGGCCCTGTTGTTTGTAGGGTCTTGGCAGTTTTGGGGCAGAGGAGCAAGTGATAAAGAGGGGTGGGAGCAGACCCTGTGTGGGGAATGGCTCATCCTTGGTGGTGTCCCTGTGCCAGCCATCTCTTAGCTTGGGGTTAGTGGTTGGAGACTGGAGCCTTCTGAATCAGCACAACCCAGCCCACAGAGAATAAATTACAGGGTTTACAGCAGGGTAACACATAGTTTTTAGCTTGCATCTTCAAGTTCTAGTGCAAGTAATGGAGAAAAACAGTCACTAGTTACTTCTTAGTGCTCCACACATCTGGAAAAAAGTAAGAATTAGTCCTCAGTCTGATCTGTCTGGGAGTTTCTTCCCTCATTTTCCTTTTGCTACAAACATTTTCCATTTTGGTTTGGTCATACTTTATTTTTAGTTGTCTGCTTGGGCTTTTTTCTTTTTTTTTTTTTTTTCTGAAGACTGACAGAACAATGCACTGATTTCATCAAAGAAAACCAACACCCTGAGTAGTGAAAGGGTCCCTTTTGGACTTTGGTGGCCTTTGGGGCAGTTACTGGAGCTGGGGTAGGTGGGATGGAGCTCATAAAATTTGGAAGCTTGGAGCACATAAAATTTAGCCTAACTTGGGTAGGGGGCTGTTCATAAATGTTCTGAGCACCCAGACTGCTCTAAATTACACTGGGATCAGTGCAAAAGTGTGGGCTGGGAGCCAGGGCTGGGCATAGTTTGCTGTGCAGTTCATGGGCAAACATCAGCAGCTGACATGTGACCAGAGATAATGGGATAGGTAATCAGATATTTCATTTGTGCTTATCAGTTTTCCCGTGTAATGGCAACTCTAACACCTACCTCAGCTGTTCCTCTTGGCACCTCCAAGGTTAATGTTTGTGAAACTCACCTGGATAAGGAGAATATGTTGTGTTGTTACAGTGGGAAACAGTGGAGTTGGCGCCTTTCATTGAGATCAGATGTCGCCAATGTGATTTCCCCATAGCTATTTCATGGCTTAAATACTAATGAGAATTAATAAAAATTCATTTATAATATTAAAAAGAAAACCCCAAACCTAAATATAGCCATATTTGTCTCCACTATATAACCTATTTTTGTATTCAGTTTCTGCATGGATTTCTTTGTCAGCTGCAAAATGCTGCACTTGAGAAGCTATGAGACAAAGCCAAATGCAAGTCATTGTTACTGATCTCAGAGCTTTAATCCTCAGACAGGGATGGCTTTCTGGAGGCTTCAGTGCCGTGTTTTGGTGTAGTGGGGCTGTGGCTATCCCAGAGCCTTGCTTTGCTGGGAGATGTGCTCAGCCTGGCAGCCCCACGCTGCTGGGGAATGTTTGATGTACTCCCAGTGCCGGTGGAACAAATCATTGCCAGGGTGGCAGCACGTTGGTGTCCTCAGAACGCTCGGTGAGGGGCGTGTGAGTGTGTCCTGTGCATTTTGCACCCTAATATGAATTATTTGGGTGTGTGTCTGCCCTGCTGTGCCTGGTCTGTGCACGGGCAGCTGCAGAGGGAATCACCATGGCATAAATTCCTCTAGCCGTTTGTTCAAGGGGGGAATTACACTGCTGGGCTCTGCTTTAAATTGTTATTTTTAAAAAGTCATTTAAATGTTGCTTGTGTTCAGCCGGGGTGGGTGGGTGCTTACATGGCTGGGTGATTTCAATCTGATTGTTCATGTAAATGAGAGGTTTGTGGTTTAGGTTCAGTGAGCTTCAGCTGCTTACAGGTTACAGCTCTCTTAGAGCAGAACCTCATCAGCTCCTCCTGCCTTTTTTTTGTTATGAGCACTCGTTAAAATGCTCCCAGTTTTACTTCTGTGTGTTCTTTTTGTCTTGTACTCTGTATTATTCTTGATAAAAGCTCAAAATGCACGGGCAGAGGCTGGTAGAGGCAGCAGGTGATTGCAGATTAATCCTTGCTTGAAGGTTGGTGTAAAGCACCAGAGTCTGTAATATTTGCAGGTATTTAAGTGTTCCTTTGCACAGAACCCTCGAGGTGAGGGTGGCTGCCCTGAACAGGCACTGTCAGTGCAGCACTGCTGCTGGTGGGGGCTCCTGGAACTCCCACCTGGGGGTTTTGGGGCAGGTCAGATAATTGCAGGAGATATTCTGGGGCGGGGAGGCTGGACTGGGTGACCCCCAGTGGTCC
The DNA here is from genome assembly GCA_003676055.1 of Chloebia gouldiae. Lineage (NCBI taxonomy): Eukaryota > Metazoa > Chordata > Aves > Passeriformes > Passeridae > Chloebia > Chloebia gouldiae. The sequence continues at coordinate 293,662 of QUSF01000151.1, forward strand.
CTATGCAATTTCTGACTCTGGAGTGTGGAAGGGGTGGGTGAGGGCTGGAGGCTGCCCTCACTGCCCACATCAGCTGGATCTCCAGGGTTCTGTTGTTTCATTGAAAGGAAAGGTATGAAAGGACTGGAAGACAGCTTAGTTAAGTAGCTAAAAATTAAGTAAACTTTCAGCATTCTTTTGAGTTTTAATGTCTTTGCATTAAAATTACTGCGTCAAAGTTTGGCTCAAACTTCCAGCAGCCCTGGGCTGGACTCTGCTAAGGCTCTGTGCTTGCAGGTTGCAGGGTCTAATGACATGCACTGAAACCCTAGAAGTCAGAAACCTAATCCAGGGCAGTCCAGAGAAGTTAACAGCCTGTTTTATTATTTATTTACACAGACCTTTCCAAATAGCTTGTTGGAGCAGAACCATGGGTTACTGAGCTGGTAGAATTGTTTGTCTAGGGGTGGAGGAGTTTCATTCTGTTCAAGGCAGCTTTTTGTACTTCAGTGCTTGCTGGAGGTGAAGCATATGATAAAAATATACGTGGCATCTTTTTGGGCAGAATTAGTTTGAGTTTTTTGCTGCTTCCACTGTTGCTCCTGCTGCTCCTTGCCTCCTCAGACAGAGCTAGAAATTGGCATCCAGGCTTTGCTCTGAAAGGGTGCTGCTGCTGCTGCTGTCCTTCAACTACTCAGTTGTTTATATTTTTGATATTTTTTAACTCCTGAAGTAGTCCATCAGTTTGGGTCTTTTTGTTCTGAATGTCCAAAGGAAGAAATTATATGGGAGCATTCCCTGCTCTTCGGCTTGAACAGAATTACCTTTCCAGTGGACTGCAAAGCAAATTAGGTAGGGAGAACATAAAGCTCTGAGCTTATCTGCTTTTAACAAGATCATGCATTTTCCAGAAGGAGTCAGATGACGTTTTAGGAATTGGTAAGTATTGATCAATGTAAAGCTTATGAATCATGTCATTAACATCTGTGCTGGGGATTGATCATAGTATGAAAATGCAGGGTGGGAAATTATTTTAAGGAAACAGTCTTCTGTTTAAATGCCTGGTAAGAGTTTTATTCCTTTCCTAACAGGAATTCATTTTGCTATACAAGTATAGATTCTAATTCTTGCTGTTTTTGCTGTCCTTGATGCAATATCTGCCTATTAATCATTTTCTTTGACAGAATTATAAAACCAGCAGGAATTCATGCAGTAAGCAAAGTGTCACATGTTCAGTCATCTTTAGCAGAGACAATAATTCATGGGTATTATTAACTGCCTGACTGGTATTGAGTGTGTGAGATGTTTGAAGTGGGCTTGGGTTGTTGGAGGGTTTCCTATGCTCACCACTGGTGGGGGGAGGGGGGGTGGTGGCAGAGCTGCTTAACGAGGCTCTTTTGACAATTGCAGGAACAGACAAATAAATTAAAATAAAATCAAAGCTCATCACGTTCCTATTTACTGGCTGGTTAATGACACTTAAGCAGAGCTGAAGGTGGGCAAGGCAGGACAGCCTAAGCTGCTGCATTTCCATGCTAAGGGTGCTGGGGTGTGGAGCTGCAAGCTGATCAATTAACAATTAAATATGCTCTTGAGTTAGTCACACCTGCCTCGGCCTTCTGGAAAAGTCTCAGCAGCATGCATGGCATTTTGCATTCAATGAATTCTCATTAGCTGGTGGTACCAGAGCAAGGAATAATATTCCTTCATGGCATCAGGGGGCCACTTTCATGGTCTGATGGGGCCTGGTCTGTGCAGGGAGAACTCCGTGGCTGGGAATTACACAGGGGAATTACATCCTGACACGGAGCATTCTGGTTCAGCTCTCCTGAAAGCCATTTATTTTCACATAAATTGGTTCTCTAATATGAGAGTGCTCTTGGACACCACTTTCCCACATCACCCTGAGGGCTGAATCACAGCCACACTTGTGTCACCATTCCTTCCTGAGAGCCACTTCACTGTATTTGGATGGCAAGTAAAGCCATCTTTCCAAGGAGATCTTGGAAATCAGGATTCCCTAGGATTTAAGGTTTAAGAAATTAGGATTTAAGAAATTGGAGCCTTTAGGCTGAACTGAGGTGGCACGTGCCCCTGCAGCACCTGTGACACACAGAGTGCTGGCAGTGGGGCAGGGCTGGGGGACAGCCCGGGCTCAGAGTGCGTGCTGGCACGTTGTGCTCCCATTACAGGACACAGGCTGATCCTGCTCTTCTACCTGCAGCCTGAATGCCCCCTTGGGCTAGAGCAAGAGGCATTTCCAAAGCTTTGGGCAGGCTCAGTCCACAGGGAGCCAGTGCGGAGGGACTGTGACCCTTGTGCTGCTCGGAGCCTGTGAAATGTGTTCCAAGCTTTGTGGGTAACATATCCCTGTTCAAAGGACAGTGTGGCTGCAGTCTCCTCTGCTGCCCACAGCCCTGGGTGAGGATCTCTTTGTCTCAGGTGTTTTAGGGGGTTTGTCCCAGCTCTGACCCTGGAATGGTTCCCCATCTCTTTCTCCCCTCGGAGTCGCTGGGGCAATGAGTGCCTGGGGTCAATCCTGCCATGGCCAGAGGCACCAGCCTGGCTCAGCTCAAGGTCTCACTGCCCATGGCAGGGGGTGGAACAAAGTGAGATTTAAGGTCCCTTCCAACCCAAGCCGTTCTGGGGCTCTGTGATGCTTGAAAATGATTCCATGATTATCTCAGGATCCAGCTGGGAAGCGTCCCACGGCCGAGGCATCCAGGCAGCTTCAGAGGAAGCTGTGGGAAGGAGATGCTGAGCTTCTGATGCCTCTGGGAAGATAAAAGGCACATTTGTACTTTGCCTTGGATGCTCTTATCTAAAAGCAAGTCCTGCTTGCCTTTGGGAAAAAGGGCACAGAAGCAATAGCTATTGGCAGATTCGGTTATAAAAAAGCCTTTATAAAAGCCATCAAGACAGCCCCCAGGCTGCTAATGTGGGGTTTATTGTTTTATTGTTATTATATTCCTAAGAAATAGAAGGTGATTTAACAGAAGTTTCACAATGAAATTAGGAGATACTATGTGTTAAATTGCATATTTTTAGTCTTGTGTGTTCAGCTTAGGGTTAAAGCTCAGTTCCAGTTTCCTTGGTACTGTTGGGTGTCCACAAAGGACCTGCAACTGCTGCACAGGGGTTCTGCACAGGTAGGTGTGTTTGTATCAGCAGATGTTTGTATGGCTCAGTCCTCTTCCATGTTTAAACCAGCAAGAGTGAACTATTCCACCAAATCAATGAGATTGGAGCAGATCAATCTATTCAGTACCTTATTATCCATTTGAAATTATCTCCTGATGTTTGAAAATGAGTGAAAAGCAGGCACACTGCTTAATCTGACTGTTTAGGAGAGCTTAACTACTGCTGCTGTAGTGGGCACACAGCCCTGAATTTAAGTACTTTTCCACAAGGAGCCTTGGAGTGTTCCGCTGTGGGGTTTTTCTGGCCATGGACACAAAGACCTGGTGGTAGAATTTCACTGTCTGTGTATTTTCAAGTTAATGTAGCAAACACTTGTGGAAGAAAGGGGCCATCAAATGCAGATAAATACTTGACTGCTTTCCAAAGGTTAATTCTTTAAAATTTCCAGCATTAATTCCTTAAAAACAAACATATGCAGCAGAACACAGACCATAAAGGCAGCCTCTTAAAAGACTTGTCCCAAGGTGTTTCTCCTCTTTCCAGGCTCTGGAATCACTGTATTTTGCAGGTTATTCCACCTGCACATTCTAAGTGCTTGAGCAGATTTGTTCCTCAGATGATTTCAGTCTTGCACACTAGCTCAAATCCAGGTCTAAAGGTAGACTAATCCCTTTAATGCCTGTCTTGTTCGTGTTCTTCAGAATAACAATGGTATGGAGAGTGAAAAATGATGCTGAAAAGGGTGTAAATGACATTTTGTAAGTGCCTTTTGTGCCCTTGCTGGGCTGTCCTGTATCCTCTCACCTCACGGTCCCCACACTTGGTTTTGTGACTGTAAAAATTCATGGTGAGAGATAAGGAAAATAATCCACATAAAAACAGGCTGGCAGGGCCATTTCCTCCAAAACAGGGAAACGCTGGAGCTTTTATGGAAATTGGGAGTGGACTGCACTGAATACATGTTCTGTATGTGCCCTTTCAAACAAAGATGGGGATGGGTGTTTATGCAGAGATATCTGGAATTAAAATCGTACATTTGCAGTGTTCCAGGCCAGGTCAGACAGGGCTTGGAGCAGCCTGGTCCAGGGGAAGGTGTCCCTTCCCATTGCAGGAGTTGGAATGAGATGAGCTTTAAAGTCCCTGCCCACCCAAACCAGACTGGGATTCTGGGGTTTCTTGTTAATACAAGTCTCAGTGCTGTTCAGAGAGGACTCAGAGATTAAACAGCACTATGGCTGGCATGTGGCTGTTCAGCTGCTTCTTCAAACCAAGTAAAAAAAAAAAAAAAAACAAAAACCCCAAGCGAAGAAAAACCACACCCAAAAAAACCTTTTGCAAGTTATTTCTGTAGCTGATAACTTTGTATTTCATAGCATGTATTCAATTGTTCAATGAGCTTTGCAGGCTTACAGTGTTTTGTATCAATATTTGATCATTTCCTCTGACTTTAAAGAAAAGTGTATTTCAGGCATTTAAGAGCCTTAGGGAAGGCTCTGAGCACCCGAGGGTAGCTACTTGAGTGCTCCATGGTGTGCAGCTGTTTTGAGGAGGAGAAGTCCCCCTGGTTTGTATTTTAAGCACACCGAGGAGTCAGTGGTTTGGTGCTGGGGTTTGTTCATTGAGTAGTTCAGATAATGCATTAGGAAACCCTGGAGATGAGGACTCAGAAGGCCTTTAAAGACATGGAGTCTTCAAGCCTTAATACAATCATTTTATAGACATTTTTATCTGGTGCTGTCAGTGACCTGAATTCGGGCTCTGAAGGAGTTCCTGGGCTCTCTGGTTCAACACAGGAATTCTGGGGCAGGGTAGAGATGAGCTTTCCAAAATGCAAACAAAGAAGTTCAGCAGAGGAGAGGACAACCTTCCCTGACTTTGTTAGACTTTCAGGGAATGACAAAGCACTGCTACCGTTCTCCCTCCCAGCTGGTTGAGGTGCTGACCTGCTCAGAGCATTAACCCACAGGGCTTCTGTGTCCCTCATCCCGGGGTGCTGGGGTCAGTTCCTGCCCTCTGCCTCCTCCCTGCCACTGCCTAATGATGCCATTAATAAGAGGAGCTGTGTCCCTGATTTCTCAGCGAAGACAGAGAAAGGAGTCATCCATGTCCTTGGGGTGCTGATGTCCAGATGTGTCTGGAACAGATGGACTGCTAAGAAAACAAGAGACCTGGAAGGAAGTCTCAGCCTTTTCCATCTCTGTCTCTAATTTTTCATGTCTATCAAAGCACAGATGACAAATTTCACTGTGTCTGACTCTGCTGAGAGGGAAGGGAGGGAAACATTTTGTCCAAACAGTCGGTGTTCATTAAAAAGGGAGATGAACTTTGCTCAGTGCTTTAAAAAATGGCCTTAAATTCTGGCCTGAATCTGTGCTAGTCATACATTCTTCATAACTTTCCTTTCAAAAAGCTTCTAAAACTCCTCAGCACATGGCTAGAAGCACACTGGGTTGTGAAATTATCTTTGCAGACCTTGGGATTTTTTTCCAATGTTAATTTCAGAGCTCATATGTCAACAAAGCAGTGTACAGAATTATCATTTCCCTCTGGACTTTTCAAATCTGTATCTCCAGGGGAAATCTAGAGACCACATGACATCAGCTCAGAAATATATTAATAAAAATGAAATGTGGCATTTGTTAAAATCCCTTTTTGGGAAAACAGCTTATTTTTCTGATTAAGTGCTGTGTCAATGTTACATCACACTGACTAAAGATGTTTCTGGGTATCAGCTGGGCTGACAAGCTTTAAAAGTACCTGGAATCCTCCTCTTGGCATTAAAATCCACCAACATTTGCTAAAGTAATTACTTCTGTTGAATGAATATGTGGTGTGTCTGGGGAATTTGCTGCTGCTGAAGCTTTTTTTTTTCCCCTCCAACCTATGTGTCACAAAGTAATTCCTTGCAGAGGCTGCAAAAGCCTTAATATAATCAATTCACATACAAATAAACATAACTCTGTTACTTCTTGAATGGAAGACAGGCTCTGGAAAAGTCTCAAACTGAGGCTTGTGGTTCTTTGGCAAATATTTTTCAAGTATGTCCTCCTCTTCATGCTGGAGATTCTTCTAATTAACCAGCTAAGGCAACAAATGCTGTCCAGCTGAGGGGCAGCTCCAGGGTTCAGATCCCAGATGGTTGATATCAGGACATGACTTATCGACCAGAGAGCTTCACATGTGCCCTGGATTTTTTAATTTTTCCCCCTCACCCTTGTGGTATTGAGGCAGTTTGTTATGTTGCTATCAAATATTTATGTGGTTTGTCCATTGACTTTTCTTAAGGATTGCTGGGCTGGGAGGGAGCTTCCCCCAAAACACAGGCTCTGCTGCTTTGTTCAGCATCCCCTTCCCATCCATTTCTACAGCTGGAGTTTTCAAGGGTGCCCTAAAAAAGGACAGGAATAAAAGGCACCCAATGAGGATAATGTTAATATTTACTTTTACTCTTTCTGTGGACAGTTAAAGCCTGTATGATCTTATAGGATGATCAATACAAATTTCAAACCATTTTGATGTTCAGTACTGCTGAAGCACAGCCTGGCTGTAAAGTTTATCATCACTGGTAGCTAAACAAAAAACACAGCAATGCAGCTTCTGTCTTTGGGGTTATTTTTTATTATATTCTACAATTAAACAGCCTGTGAATGTTCCAGGCCAGGTTGGACAGGGGAAACCTGGGATAGTGGAAAGTGTCCCTTCCATGGCAGGGGGAGAACAAGATGATTTTTAAGGTCCCTTCATCCCAAACAAGTCTGTGATCCTGTGACTGTGGTAATGGATGTGGTGATGTGTTGGTTTAACTGTATTTTTAAAATAATCTTCAATATTGTAGCATGAGTTTTTTCATGGAGATGAGAATTAATTTCTAGTTTTTCATGGAGATTAGGATGAGATTTCTAATTCCTGATGTTTAGAGCCTCTCTGAGTTGTGGAAGACATCATGGTGGGAGTTTCTCTTGCTACAAATTCCCCAAACACTGTGGCTCAGTGTTTGCATATAAGCAGAAAGCAAGACAGAGATTCTGAACTCTGAGAAGTCTGGCAAGGAGGTCTGAACAGAAGCTGGGTTTTGCATCAGTGCTCTTCTGTGATTCATTTTACATTGCATGGAGTGCAGAGGTCAAACTGATGGCATTCCCAAACAGTGCAGAGTATTCAAAATGCCTTCGAAACTTCAGTTCAAACTCAAAATTAAATTAGAAACCAAGTTAAATGTTTTGGGGAAGTGCTGGTTTAATTGTTTCATGGGTTTGTGTTGGAAAGGTGCAGTATTCTGCTTTGGCATTGAGAAAAAAAGCCAAACACAAAAACAAAAAAAAAGAAAAAACAACAAAAAAATCAACCAATCCCCCCCTTTTGAAGTTGAAACTTGCATAAACCTGTGTGAATTTCCTTGCACGTTTATGCCAAGGCTGGAAAGTTCTGCCAGGACATTTGTGGTGCTCTGTGACAGTCTGTCCATGCTATTTGTGTCTGCGCATGGGATGAGGAGCACGGAGGAATTTTCCTTCTGACCGTTGCTGTGATCACTCTTTTATTAGATCCATCTCTAAATAAACCTGTTATTTACATTTGGTTCAAGTGAATGAAAATGCAATTTAAGGCACTGCTTTGATGCCACTGAGAGTCAGTGGGGAAGCTCCCACTAACTCAACCAGGATTTCACATTTGCCCTCAGGAGAAAACCAATGGACCTGGAAAATGGTAGAGTGTACCTTCATACTGATGGCTTCTGGAATCATTCTGCTTCCTATTGTTTTCAGTTATCTTTATTTTCAAAATAAAGCAAACGTTGGAGCTCTTGCTCCAGTAGCAATGAAATATGTCTTACTTGAGGTAGTTTGTGATCTGGTCTGTTCTGACTGTGCAGAACTGGGCAGGCACCACCAGAAACAAATTGGGCTGCCCAAAGCTGAAATAATTGGTTTAACAGGATGAGTAGAAAATCCTCTTTCTTGTCTGCAGGTAACAATTTTTACTCACTTGGCCAATTTTGTGCTGTCTCTCTTCTGCAGACTTTTTCTTTTAGCTTCCAGACATTCCAGGTGTGAATTCAATTAAATGTGTGCAGCAGCAGGGTGCTGTCCCAGAGGAACGTTCCCTGGAGGGTTGTTCCAAGGGAAAGCTTTTCCGGCTTTTCCTCTGCACCCTCTGATTGTGCCTGTGTGGCTCAGGGAGTGCAGCAGACGAGATCCCATGAAAGCTGCTTAAGCAGTTGGATTTGGGATGTGCTGAATGCCTTAGCAAACCTCAGAGCTGGATGCTCTAATGGAGAGAAAACCTCATTTTGTGCTGTGGTGCTTAGCTCCTCTAAGCAGGTTTAGGAGTAGATCCTCAGTCCCTGAAACCACCAGCCCTGGCTGGGAGGGGAGAGGTGGCTCTGAGGAAACACCTTGTCCTAAAACCAGGGTGTTGAAAGACAGAGTAACTCCAAAGTTGCGGTCAAAAGAATATATACACTTATATAAAATACATATAAATATATAATATATATATTATATATTGTATGTAACCCAAAAGATACATATATATGTATATACAGACACCTATATAAGGTAGGCCACAAAATAATTGTTTTTTGGTGTGTTTAAGGAGTTCTTTGCTTGTGAAGAGCTGTTCAGCAGTGAGGCTGATGAGCTGTGTGTCTGGGTAAGGAGTGCTGTTTTTCCTCCCTGGTACACTCACACCTGGATAAAATCAGCCCCTCATGCAATTCCAGGTGCTGCCAGAGTTCCCTCTCTTCTCTCTCCATCCACAGCTTCCTGTGGATGTGGGCTCACTCCTTTGCCTGCTCTAATGGAGTGGTGCCCTGGCCAAGCACCTTGCTAAAGCCCTCAGCACAGGTGGCTGGTAATCTGTTATAATTAGAGTTAACGTGCTTAATTTTAGAAGTGATGTTTAAAGCTGACAGCAGGTTCCAAAGAGCCTTCCAGCTCTGCCTTCCCAGCCTGGCTGGAGCCACACAGCCTCAAGCTCACAGGCTTTTAAATTATTTACCCAAAATTGGCTTTGAAGGAAGAATTAAAAATTAAAAAAAAAAAAAAAGAGAAATAAATTGAAGTTGGAATATATTAAGAACTTGATAGAGGAACGGAATGGAAATAAGAGCTCTCCTAGGAGTGCTTTGGCTCCTGCTGATCTGCAGGGAATAATGGGTGAGTTTTGGAAATCTCGTTGCTTTTTATCCCCCACCTCAGTTTGTCCTTGTCCCCATCCCTATTTCCCTTTTCAAACACCAAGCAACTGCACTTATTGTACATTTCCAGTGCCTTTTGCAGTGCTCAGCCCTGTTAGCAGGTGAACAGAGTGATGTGAATTGATAATTCCCTTCCCAAAAGAGGTCCTGGCTGCTCTGCACATGATGCCTACTGCTCTGGGGCTTGGTTTGTTGATTTTTTTTTTTAATTTGGCTGTAGAAACGAAAGCTGTGCATGTGTTTTAACTTTCTGCCTGCTTGCAGTAGCAGAGGGGCTGACAGGCTGTCTGGGCAGCTGCTGAATTTCACTCCATCATTTCAATATAAACTAAACCCTGCTCCCCTCAGCGCTTCAGGCACAGCAATCCGTCTTCCAGGTGAAATTAAAACCAGTTTTAGCATCTGATCAGCTGTGTAATGCAGCAGTTCAGGGGGTGTGGAGAACAAAGGCAGTGGGCAGGCAGGAGGATGTGTGTGCATCCCCTAATTTTGTGCTGTGCAGCTCAGGACAGTCATTTGCTGAAAATTACCCCTGTTCAGTGTGAAGTGTGCTCAACCTGGATCAATATTGACCAAGAAAAAGTGTTAAACCTTCCCCTTTAACCTCTGGAGCTGTGCAGAATTTCAGCTCTCCCTGAGGCTCCCTTGGCTGCTCTCACTGTGTGAGGGGCTGGAGATAGCCCTGCAAGAGACATTTTTCTTGCCTTTGCTTTAATTTTCCTGCTATTTAATAGTCTTCTTTTTAACCCACGCAGTGCCTAAATAGGTTTTCCCCCTGAAAAAAAAATATTCTGGTACTTTGCAGCTGAGACATTGAGATAATTGCTTTTCCCAGCCCTTGCCCTGTATTTGCATAGGTTTTATATCTGTTCCCCTCTTCAAAGTATCCCTCCTTCCTCCTCCAGTATTCCCAAGCACAGCTGGAGAGCCCAAACAGCAGTTTGGAAATTCTATCAAGGCAGTATTGAAATGTCAGCTACTGTAACCACGTGGACTTTCAGTTCCTTGGTGCCACAGCTCCAGATGTGATGTGAAAACAATCATCCAAATGCACAAACTGCAGCCAGAGATGGTAAGCCTGCAGAGACTGTTTATACTTTAACAATAAAGCAGTGATTTTATATCTTATGTGATTTCTAGGCTATTAAATTCTTTATGTCATGATGAGCAAGCTTGCAAAACCTTCATGTGATGAAGCTGCACATGTTTTGGCAGCAATGGAAATTTGGGATTCTGCTACTGCCTCAGCTATTGCTCTCTGTTGGGTTTGGGGTGAGTTTTAGCAGTTTTGGGGCTGAAATGAAACAAGAATTGTACTTGATAGAGCAGCAAACTGTCTGGTGGGGCAGGGCAGAGAAGTTCTGTGGCTGAGCACATCTCAGGGAATTCAGACCTGGCTTTTTCCAGACTGTAGGAAGATCTGCATGTGCTGTCTGCAGCTGGGAGCATTAACTCAGGGTTGTTGTCGTGCCAGGGCTCATTTGAAAGGATCATGGCAGTTTGTGTGATACCAGAGGACATAAAACGTGGTGTGATTTGGGATTCTGCCCAAACCTGCCCCACATCCTGGCATGTGCCTGAGGGATCTAGCACATGCTGAGGAGCACAGGGAAATCCACTTTGTTCTTCACTCCACACCTCTTCTTTCCCTCTCACCCCTTCTCTAAAATGTCTACAAGGCTTTCCACAGCAGGCTTTTACAAATCTACAAGGCTCCCCACAGCATTTTCAGGAGGAACAGAAGCAGACTGAGGGGCTGACTGGGAATTTGGGTGGTCAAGTTGTTTTCAGCTGTGGGGTTCAGGCCATTGTTCCTCTACTGGGGTTTAACAGTGAATGGAAAAGGTGAAAAACCGAAGAGGCAATGTCAGCTTGGAACAAGGCTCTGGAAGAAATGGCGAGCTGGAGCAGGGAGGAAAGAGGTGTTTGGGGAGAGCTCAAATCTCCTGAGGGATTGAAGGGAATCATTTAAGTTCTCAGTCTTTATTACTGAGCCAAACTGCCCTCCTTTGTCATAAAGTGCTTTGCAAAAGGTCATCCTTCCTCTGAGCCTCATTGCAGGGACACATAATGTGGATATTTTGGTGGTTTGGAGTTAAGTAGTGTATGTTCAGATGGCAAAGAGCTGCAACAGGAGCCACAGGCAATTACACTGCTTTACAGAGGTAACAATTATAGTTACAGGCACTCAGGCAATTACACATCTGGCTAGTGGAATTGTTGCTGGAGATAAAAAAAAAGTATGAAGATCTGAAAGGTATTTATATTTTAAATATTTCATCCAACCTGTAGTACAAAACTTTGCCTGCCCAGGTTAGGAAGAACTGTGTTATAGGTATGTATCAATGGTATTTACAGATAAAACAATATATACAAGACTCCAAAAGAAGTTTTACTGTTTCAAAGTGGGACCAAATCCATTCAGGTCAGTGCTGGAGTCCCCAGCAAAGCCTGTCTCTCCTGCCTGCTCTCAGGGCTGGATATTTGATGTTTATCCTCATATATGAGTTAGGCCGAAATTCCTGAGATGGAGAAAAATCTTTGAAAACTTTCAAGGCCAAAACTGAGGCCTAGGTGTGAACTTTGATAGGTTTGAGGAGGGCTGAGTGTTAGTTCAGGGCTGGTTTTAGTTATGCAGTGAGTGCATCAGCTGTACCAGTAAAGGAAGGTGCTGTGGCATCTGAGGGGAAATTCTTTATCTAGCAGGAATATGAAGTGTGAAATGCCACAGCTGAACAGATAATTGAAGGAGACAGCCCTGCTCAGTACCCTCAGTGTCCCTGGCTGGGGGAATTATTCAGGCTTTTAAAGTCCCATTAAAGTGCTCTGCTGGCCTCATGGAACATCTTCTGTTCTGTGCTCACTCCCACTCAGGAGACCTCGAGAACCTGAAACTTTAGTAGTACAAAATAGGCTGAATTCTTGCAGAAGGTTCCATTTAGCTTTGAAGCACGTGGAAAATTAGAAAAGCTAAAAATGTACTGCTTTATCATGCATTCAGGAGGTTCTGTGCAAGGCAAAGGCAACTTTTTGGAACACATGCAAAAAATTTGATAATTTGAAGAGTACAATGTGTGTCCTGTACAAGCAGTGCACATGTTCCTTATTTTCTAGTGAAAAAGGGAGTTTGTGTTCCAGTGGGAACAAAAGGGATAAAATGATAAAGATTTCAGGAGGGATGTGTCTGGGAGCAGAAGTGGCTCAGTCCCAGCTGTGTGGGCAGTGGGGCTGAAGGTAGTGCCATCACCCAGGAAACCCCTCCAGCTTCCAGGGAGTCCAGTTAGCTGCTCTGTCCTTGGCCAGGGATGAAGGTTATGGTTCAGCTTCAACCAGAACAGACTCAGTTATTGCTTAAATTCACTTAAAATTTAACCCACATTCATTTTGTCACCTGATCTAAAATAAAAATGAAATAAATCTCGATTTATCAGTGTAAGGAGGTTTAATTTCCTCTGCCACAAGCCACCCTGCAGCCTTGATGCATCTGAATGGTCACAAGTTCAGTTTTTTGAGGCAGAATTCCAGGACAGCTGGAGCTGGATCCCTGATCCCACACGGATCAGGTGGTTTGTGACCTGCAGTGCTGTGGTTAGGGTTTAACCTGGGCTGGGAAATGGTAATTATTAATTTCTGAGCAGCAGTGGCTCTGCTGTGATCAAATAAAAGCTGCTGTGTTATCTAAGTGGCTCAGGGTGATATGAACACCTATAAAAATCTGAGTGCAGGCATGTGGAGGAGAGGCAGGTGACTCTGGGGATGCATCATCCAGGAGCCTGCTCCCAGTGATAAGCAAAGCACTGCAAATCCATGCCACTGCAATCACAGGGCAATATTTTAATTATTAATGCAAAAAGAATTTGAGTGGCATTAATTGCAGCTGGTACATTTGTCACCAAAGGCAGAAAAAGGGAATTCAGCTCATTTGTTGTGCTTTAGAAGGTGGGTGAGGAAATGTTTTTACTTCTTACAGAGTAATATTTTCTATTCTGCTTCCCACAAGACAAAGAGCACCTGTCCAAAGAGCACATCTGGATAAACTGAATCCAAATGCTTTCAGGAGAGTGGGCCAAGGAATTCTCTCCAACATGTAATTAATTGTTTTATGAGAATGGGGAAAACAGAAGCCAGAGCAGTGCAAGTTAATGTAATTTTGATCTTGGAGGAGAAGGGGATGATTTAGACAATTGCTAATGTGTGGAAACCTGCTACTGATTTCTGACAGAACTGTGGAGCAGCCAGAATGCAACTCAATTCTGCTGGCCTGGCTCTGTAATTGATGGGGTATTTATGGACTTGAATGGAAGCAGACTTGACTTCTGTCTCAGAGCTTGCTGTGGGTTTGTGCAGGGTGCCAGATGTCCAAGGCAGTGCTCTCCAAACCCTTTGATGTAATTCTGATCTTTCCCCAAATGTGGCTGTAAATCAGAATTACTGCAGAGCAGCTGGGTTTAAGTGGAGTCGTAAGGATGCTGCACTACATAAATGTTAATATTCTGTTACAACAATCATGGTTCAATCTGTGGGTGACACAGAGGGCCAGAGGTGGCAGCTCTGGGGTAGTTTGGGCAGGAGAGTCCAAGCAAACAATGTGCATATTTTAATAGGTAGTAGGTGACTGGCTAATGGATGATTTTAATAGGTAATCTTAATTTTAATAGCTAATAGGTGAATGTAAAGCCGAGAGTCTGTAACTGGGGCTGGAGCCCACACTGAGTGGGAATCCTGTCCCAAGGAATTGGTTCTGTAAAGCTCAGCAAGCTGGTGAGAGGCAGATGGAGCTTTGGTGGAGACAAACTGGATAAGATTATCTCAGACCTGCTCTGAGTCCCTCCAGAGTCTGGGAAGGCTGGAAGGATTTTGGTGGCCTCTCCCTTTGGAAACACTGCAGGTAGGATATGTTTCCAGGTATCAGGACAAATTGCTGATGAGATTCCTGTTTTCTGTTGTGTCAGATAGTCTCATTAATAACTCCCAGCACACAAAAGGCTGAGATGTTTCAGAGGCAATTGCAGCTTGGACAGGCTGAGCAGAGGGATGGGGAGTACCCATCATCAGCTGCTGCTGCAAACCAAGGACTCAGGGCTTAGAACTGACACCTTCAGCTGCACAATCAGCCCTGGATGTTTGAGGATGGTTTTTCTATTTTCTAATAATTTCCTCCCACGGTAAACCAAACTCTCCCTTACTAATGTCTGAGGCCAGGGTTTACCAGCTGTCAGACTGCAATTAATCTATTGAAATAAATAAAATTTTAAAAATCTATTGAAATAAATAAAGCATTTCTAGCTGTAATGGAGATGTGTAAATGCCTTCAGAGTTCCAGCTCTTGGGGAGGAACCTCGCGACACCCTGGAAAGTGGGAGTTGGTACATTTAGAGTACATGTACAATTACAAATGTCCAGTTTGAACATTCTTGCGTTCCTGTAGGGCACAGGATGAGGTGCTGGGCAGACCCTGCAAGGATCTGACCTCTGCATAGTCTGTATTTGTGTAAATTGATGTTATATCCTGCTGTGACATCACTTAGCTGGGATTTGGGCAGAGTGTGCAGCTGCTTTGCAGAAATAAAAACTAATCCCATTTTGGGCTAAAAAAGCCCGGTTTTTGGGCAGAGTGCTGGTTCAGAGCCTCCCATTCCATTGCCATGTTCCCCAGGGGATCTCCTCTAGCATTACCTCAGCATTTGGTGCCAAAGGGCTCCATCACTGAAAATGGGTACCGTGTTTCTCATACCTCATAATTCATTCTGAATATCTTAACTGTAAACAATAATTGCTTTGCTTCAACGCTGAGCTTACACTGCTGACTGTTAATGTTCACATCAGGAAGTCTTTATAAAGACAGGCCCAACCCCTCCCCCTTGGAGGTGCTGGGGAGTTTGGTACCACTTGGAGTGCTGAGCACTGCTGGTGGCACCAGACACCCAAAATGTCCAAGGTGTGCTGTGTACTTGGTCCTGACTCCAGCTTGCTCCTCCCGCAGCAAATTAAAGCTGATTCCATCTCATTGCATCCAACAGAACAGTTCCTTCCTGGGAAAACATTTCCAGGGTGCTGTTTTTGCCAATTCATCCCCCAGAGGAAAAGCTTGTTGAAGAGCAGGGAGGGAAGATGAATGCTGCTCATTTGCTGGAGATGGGGACAGGCTGCAGCCTGTGCCAGCTCAGCACAGAATCGTGCTCAATAACATCTTCTAATGCAGCCATTTCCCTTTTCTCCACCTCGTGCAGTGATGCTCTGGTTCTGGTTGCTGCTGCCACGCTTCACATCTCCTGTCAGAAATGGAGGTGCAGGTCATGGGGAGTTAATTGGGAGCTCAGCTCTTCCCACAGGCCACGGAAAGAGCATTTGGAAACAGAAATAGAAAAGCTGCCCGAATGTTCCCCCAGCCCTGGCCTTTGGAAGAGCTTTGACTCGTGTCCTTCACGGGCTGGGGATGGGGCTGAAGGATCCCTCGTGGGGTTTTGGGTGATGTCTGGCAAAGTGCAGTGAGCTGACAGAATGAGAGGACATCAGATCAACCTTACCTTTTTCTCCACATAAATGCTCTTTTAAAAATACAGCTATTTTCAGGAGCTGTGAGTTAGCACCATTCTTTCTGTGTCTCCATCCTTCAGCTGAGCACTTGGCATTTTAGCAGGAGGGGTTTTTAAAGCTGACCTGCTTCCAAACTAGAGGATAAATTCCTGTTTGCTGGGTATCTCAAGCATTTTTCATGATCCAACTCTTTGCTTGATTCACCAAAGCTCTGAGCAGTCTTACCACCAAATACATACCCACTAGTACAGGCAAAGGGAAGTTATTTCAAATATTGATATTTCCTATGGACTTCTTTAGCTGTGTTTCCCCAGCTTTTCCTGTTTGTAAAGGTGGAAAGAGACAAGCTCTTCTTTACTTAGGAGGGGGAGAAAAATGGTTGTTTAAAGTTATTTAAAGTGAATAAAAACTGATTATCATATCCAGGATTGAAAGCTAAGAGTTCTATTTCCAGCTCTCCTTAGCAGCTTCCTGAGTTTGTGTGTAACACCAGGTTTTTCTCATTTTAGGGAGAAAAGGCTGGTAAAACTATGGAACAGTTTTTCTAACAGATCAATTTAGGGAATTGATCTTTTGAATCAGTATTACAACTGGGAAGAGCTGTGCATATGCTGAATTTGATGGACTGTAAAGCACACTCATCAAGAGGGAAATGGAAAAATGTTATTCCTTCTGTCCCACTTGTCACTCTGGTATTTATTTCCAAAGAGCAGCTACTCCCTGGGAAAATTGCAGCAGCTTGAAAGTCAAGCTGTGCCTATGCTTTCTTTTCAAAATATATTGATTTTTACATTTCTTTAGTGGCAGCTCTATCTGTGCTCTCTGTCAAAGCTGATGCTGGGTGGTTCTTGGTGCAGGAATTCCCCTGGAGAAGAGGTGACAGCATTTATGGCAAAAAGGCAAATCAGGAGTGCCACACTGGGAAGTGCCCTGAGCCCCTGCCCACTCCTCCACACACTGACAGGAGGAGAATGAGGGGTGCTGCTGGCTGAGGCGAGAGGGGCAGGGGCTCTGGGTGACAGATAAATACTGGGAAAAGCAGCAGTTCCAGGGAGCTGAGGCTGAAATGGGAATTCCTGGGCTTCCAGCATTAATCCTTTCCACGTTAAGCAAGTATCTTGTATGGTTTTTCTCACAATTCAGTCATTTTTTGACAGTTTGCTGCTCACAGAACTAGAAATCTTTTCATTTCTGTCTTAATTCACTTCCAGCTCATGCACTCTTGTGCCATTGCTAATTTTGGATTTCCAGCCCATATTCTCACCCCAGCTTGCAGTGAAAAGGCCACTCTGACCCTTCCTCTGGCTCTGTGGGACTCAGGGACCAGATCCTTCGCTGCTCACAGAGAAGCTCCCACTCCTCCAGGCAGCCAGGGCAAGGTGGGATTTGCTTTTCCTCAGATTTGGGTTGGACAGAGGCCTCAGCCCTGTCCCACAGCAGGGCAGATGTGCTGGTGAAGTTAAATCAGCAGCAGGAGCAGGCAGCATTCCCAGAGGGAAGTTCTGGTGCAGGGACCTTGCTGAGACCCTTGGGCAGCCTGCAGGCTGTTGAGTTTTATCTTCTTTTTTGCCAGGGTCAGGATTAAATGCACAAGACGGAATTTATTATTGGGACTCATATGTTTGTTAGTTCTTATCTATCTATCTATCTCTTACCTACCTTAGCCTCACAAACCCTGAGTTCTACAGCACTTCACTCTAACAAACTAAAAATGGAGCCATATCTCCCTCTTTACAAGGCCTTTTAAGGATAAACTGTCCAATTAAGAAATGGCACCTAAATTATTTTTACTTTTAACCCAATAACCAACCACCTGTGCCTGCAATGTGGACTTTTTTATCCAATTACACAAAACACCCAAACCCTTGGAGAAGAAGGTGAAGAAGGAGCAGCCTCCGCCCTAAAACCTCCATCTTGCTTTATATATATTAGTACATTCTAAAACCTTCAACTCTGAGTTTCCCACCCTGTGATATCACACACTTCTATTCAAACTCCACACCCACAATCCCAGTTCCATCATTCCATTTTGGAAGCCTTCTCCACAGCCTCAGGTGCGATGCAGTGTTCTCCTGGAGGTCAGTACCTGTCAGCACAGAAAGTCTGAAATTCCCAGTTTCCAGAGCAGTGGTTCCTTGCTAGGCAGCCCCTTGGCACTCCAGCATTAATAACTTCAGTTTTTTTAGTGTCTAATTCCCAGGCTTTTCTTTATGTCCCTGATCTTGGATTGACAGTTCTACTGAAAAAAGAAACAAAACCTTCCCCAGCCTCATGTAATTTTTACAGCTTCTGGTTTGTGACACACCTGAAAATCCCCACAGCAGCATTATTCTGCCTTATCTGTTTCTCTGGGATTTTCATTGCTGTGGGAAAACTGCCAGGGAGCTACAACAAACTCCTCCTGAACTGGAGGAGCTGTGCAGGTGAACATGTGCATACACACTCAACTCCCACAGGCATTCCTTCTGCTTCTTCACTTTAAAGACATTTAAGGGGGAAGGGGAAAGGAAAGGAAAGGAAAGGAAAGGAAAGGAAAGGAAAGGAAAGGAAAGGAAAGGAAAGGAAAGGAAAGGAAAGGAAAGGAAAGG
>QUSF01000151.1:312205-412707 GCA_003676055.1 Chloebia gouldiae
AGGAAAGGAAAGGAAAGGAAAGGAAAGGAAAGGAAAGGAAAGGAAAGGAAAGGAAAGGAAAAAGGAAAGGAAAGGAGCTTTGGAAATAAATTTCATCTGTTGCTCCTCATTTTATCTACGGAGATGGGGCAGAGCAGTAGCACAGAAGATCCACAATTGTGTTGCACCTCCTGCAAGATCTCTGATTTTATCAATCAAGTCTTTTAACACATTAGCTGAAAAATTAATCAAGTCCTTGTCTTCATCTTCTGGGAGAGAGTGGGAGGAGAAGCCTGCAGGTAGAAGCCCATCAGAAAGAAAGCACAGAGGGGGCAGGTGAAGTAAGGAGCACTTTGCCTGTTAAATCTCTCCTTTAGGCAATATTGGCATTGATAGAAATATTCTTTTTTTGGTGATATTTCTGATAGTTTGTGAATATAAGGGACTGAAACTCAAAAGTTTAAAAATAAGTTGCACATCATAACTTATGCATTTATTGGGCATGTGGAGGTCTGTCCCTGGAAGGAGGGGAAAGCAGTTCAGTGAGAAGGTTTGGGCAAGTCTGGCAGACCGGAAGTAGAGCTATAAATATTTTTCCAATATTTTTCCAGCATTATAAATACTTTTCCAATACCTTCCTACAGCTTCCTTTAGCCCTATTTCCCTCACTCTTCCTTTCTGGAACTATGCAAAGAAACCCTCTCTTCTTTACTTAAGAAGCGGAGAAAAAGGGTTTTTAAAGTGAATAAAAACTAATTGTAACACCCAGATAGAAATTCAAGGGCTCTATTTCCAGCTCTGTGGCTGGCTCCTGATTGCTCTGGCGCAGGGGCACCTCGTGATTCACATTCCAAAGGGCTCTGAAAGGAGCAGCTCATGGTCCTGGATGAGCTGCACCAGCTGCAGGACCTGTGACAGGGGCAAGGCCAGGGACCACGTGGGGAACTGAATCCCCCTCCCAAAAAAACCCAACCAAAAACCTAAAAAACACCCCTAAAAGCCAGGAAGGTTTGGGGATGGATGAGGGGGTTGGGGGTTTCCAGCCAGAAATCTGCCTGGTCCTTGTCACTGCAACAGCTGAGAATAGTGTCAAAATCTTAACCTTGCCCCATCTCATGTCTCTTATCTGCAGAAAGGGGAAGACAATATTTGAAATTATTTTCTTCATAATATTTATCTTTTAATGTGGTTTCCTTGAACTCTACAAGGTTCTGGTCCAGTCAAACAATCCACAGAATTGTCCAGCAAAGCAAAAGCTGCCCACAAAATTTTAATCATGAGTCTCCATGAGGTCTGCACTTTTCACTGATCACTAGGTGGGATTAGAAGCACCTGGCAGAGGCTCTCAGCTGGGCACAGCCCAGCCCCCAGTACCTGTGTTCCAGTCATTGCTCCCTGTAAGAACGTAGAAAAATTTCTCTTGAACTTCAATTTCTTTTTTATTGCAGGCCAATACTTTCCTTGTGCATTTTTTCCTTTGGGCTGTTCTGCATCTGAGCCTCCATTTTTCTGAAAAATTAGTTAAAAACAAAAAAAAAAAAAAAAAAGGCCGGAAATCTCAATAACAAAGAAAGCAAATCCCACTGATTCAGATTCAAAACCCTTTTTCAAGTCCAAGTGCTGCTGCCTGTGAGAAGGAGATGAGCTGCTTTTTGCAAAATGGACCTTGGAAAATGAATTTTATTATGAACCTCTTTCTTTGTAATATGCTTATCTCATTTAGTCACAGTCAAGTATTAAAATTTTATATCAGTCGCGACTGCATATTCATGGACTACAGGTCCTAGGGATGATTTTCTGTGACTTGCATTTTGGACCAGTTCTGAGAAGATACAAATGAGAAGTCTGTGCTGGGAAGCCTGAACTAGCTGTAGTTAAATGTAGAGAAGTCTTAAAAATTAAATTGAGATTTTGCACTTTTGTGGCCGTAAGTGTAGAAGAGGAAAAAAAGGCAAACATGAAATAACTGGAAACTGGGAAAAAGGACTAAATTCATCTTGTTTTCCTGAGGAATGGTCATGTGCAGGTGGCCTCTTTATCTAAGCAAGACATGAGAGGTTTTGCCTGACCCACCTCAGCACCTCGTGGTGCAGCTGAATCACAGCCCCTGCTTCAATTAGAAATTAAACAATACCATGATCAGGATATTCCAAATGCAGCTACCAAAGTTATGTGGAAGGAGTGAAAAGGAAATTAGGAACAGCAGGAGTAACTTGAATTTTGGGAAGCACTTCAGGTGCAGTAGGTGACAGTGAGGTTGCTGAGAACCTTCCCGAGGCCCTGGGGAGAGGAGGTGAAGAGCCAGGGGCAAATGCAGTGCGACAGGGAAGTGTCCTGGGAGAGCCCAGGGGAGTGAGAGTGGAGAATCCCCCGACGTTTTGGTGTAGATGAGCTCTGCACTGGGAGAGACGTGGGGAGCTGGGATCTGCCAGCATCGGGTCAAGGGCTGTGAGACATCAAACACTGGCAGGGTGGGAAGGGCATTCCTGGAGCTGCCCAAATTCATGGAACTGCTCAAATTCCTGGAACTGCCCATCTTTGGGGGATGTGCAGCATGGCTAGGGGAGGAAGGAGGGAGCCTTGGCTGAGGGTGGTCAGTCTCAGTAAAGAAGATCAAAGTGGAATCAACCAAATAACAGAGGTGAAACCCTTGCAAAAACTTGGGTATTTAGAAACAATTTCTGCTTGCACTAAACCAGATGCAAGTACATAATTCACAGAATCCTGGCGTGGTTTGGGTTAGGAGGGAACTCAAAGCCCATCCAGTGCTACCCCAGCCATGGCAAGGAGACCTTCCACTGTCCCAGGGTGCTTCAAACCCTGTCCAACCTGGCCTTGGGCACTGCCAGGGATCCAGGGGCAGCCTGTTCCCATGTTTTACCACCCTCGTTGTAAAAAACGTCTTTCTTCTATTACATTTGAGTTTATGCTGCCCTGAGATTGTTATCAGCGAACCTTTTGATGCATTTCCTCAAATATATTTGTGTCAACATTTGAATCTGCTTCAGCTTCCCAATGCTGTGATTTGCCCCAGCTGTGCAGTGCTGCTCCTGGGTGGGTTGCTTTGGTTATGATCACTCTGATTTTGGAGTTCAGTGGCTGCAGTCAGGCTCATCCTCGTGGTCCCCATGCCCCCCTCAATGTGTGCCCTGCCAGCAATTAAACTTCCAGCTGGGAAATGAGAACGTGGCTGAGGCTGCCTCACTAAAAGAATAAACATTTATCAAATAAACGGCAGCAAAGTGACAAAGAGTCCCTGCAAGGCCAGTGATGTGATGTTACAGGAGCCTGTGACTGAGGGAAGCTGATGGCTTTACCCACACACAGACAAATGGATCTCTTCTCTGGGGTGGGAGCAGTATTCCCAACAAAGGGCTTGGGGATCGTTCTCATCCCTGGGAAATGCCCCACGTCACCCTCAGCAGTGCTGCAGTGTCTGTAGAGTGCAGTTACCCACCTGCAGAAGGAGAGCAGGGTACAAACTCCAGCCAGCCTCAAGATTATTCACTGTCACTGGTAAGGCGGTCAGCATTTGAATAGATAGTTTGGGGTGTATTTTTAATGAATTAATGGGGTGTGTAGTGATTCTCCATTTTTAACCAAAATTCTTGCCTCTGACATTTTTGGGTTTTTTGCCTGTGCTTTCCCCATCTGTGAAGCACAGGCAGTGCTAAGGGCTGCTGCCCCTGCCTCAGCCCTGAGGGCTGGCAGCTTGCTGCCTGCAGTGTGGAATGTCTGACACCATCTCAGCTGTTGCAGCAGCACCAGAGCCCATCTGCAGAGCCAGTTTCACTGAACCACAGCCTCAGACCTCGGGAGGGGAGAGCAAGGTGCAAAGGGACCTCCAGCAGCACAGCTCCAGCCTAGCCTGGAGCTGCCCACAGCCACTCACTCATTGTTGTTCTGCCCATAAAATAGCCAGGATGAAAATTAAAATTTATACAGGGAACGTATTTCTCTATTTCCCAGGTTTTCACAGGGCCCAGCACTGGCTAAGCTTTGTTTCAGTCCCCAGCAGTTTCCCCTTTTTGCAGATGAGCTGGAAGGTGTCAGCTACAGGAGTCACCTCTGTTTCCACAGACAGCAGCAATGAAATCATCTGGATTGATGTTTTTGCATATCTCCATTGCTGGTGCTAAATTATTGCCAGCAATATAGCTAAAGCTGCTATCTGTCCTCTCATTCCCAGCCCTCTGTGCTGTAATTTCTTACCTCTTGCCTGGGCATTATTCTAAAGGTGATTGGAATGGCACTGTGGGTGACAGCACATAGTTGCTACCTTCAGGTCTGTTTTGGCAGTCAGTAGTCCAGAATGACAAAAATAAAATTTATTTGAATTTATCTTAAAAATTAAATCCTGTGAGATTGTGGTGAAAAAAAAAACGTAGAGAAAATGAATTGCTCAGGAGTGGTTTCATTTTGACCCCTGTAACTCTCAGAGGCCATAGCTGCTGCACCAAGCAGGTAACATTTGCTTATCTGCTTTTTTTTTTAATATGCTTATGGAATATGTAGGGAGGTTTTCTGAATTCATGAAGGTGCCAAGACCTTTTGCAGTTGTATTTATGGGCTAGAGAACCATCCTGGCCAGGCACTGGAGCCAGGACACCTCAGGACACCTCCAGGGTATTGAATCCATCCCAGTCTGGGTAACCCCAGTCCAGGCACTGCAGAGCTGAATTTGACAGGCCAGGCTGGAGTGGTTTTGCTCTGGGTTGCAGAACCAAGGCAGTGTCTGACCATGATGCAATGTCCTAGACTGAGGTTTCCCAAGGAAATGAGGGACTGTTGGAATCCTTGCTCAGCCACGCTCACTGGTGGCCCAGCAGGTGCCTTGGCTCTCAGGCAGTGCTGGCACAGAACATGTTCTTTCTGGGGAGGAGCTTGGAATTGTTTCCCGAGGCTGTGCTAAAATACCAAGTGCACAGGCTGTGTGCTCTGTCTGTGCACGGGCCTGGGGCGGGGTCAGGAGGGCTGGGATGGGGATTTCGTTCAGTGGCACGTCCCAAACCTGGCACATCCCACAGCCCTGGAGGGGTAGGCACACAGGATGGCAGCTGTGAGCAGGAGCTGGGGCAGTCCAGAGGCAGGAAGGAAGCACATTTCAGACCGATGCCCTTTTAGCTGCAATTTGCAATCTGCAGCCAGGCAAAGCAAAGCTTCCTGACACTTTTATCTTTTCTGTGGGCCTGCTTTAGGACAAGGGTAATTCTGATAAATGTTTGTGAATATTTCCCTGAGTTTTCAGGGGTAAAGAAAAGTGAGGTCAGAATTGCATAGTATTGAGCTTTGTCTGCTTTGACTTTGAGGGAGAACTCCCCTGAGAAGGTGCTGGACTTTAGCTGATGTAAAAGGTGCAAATGACACTGTTTTAAAGCAAGCCAGCCACTCCAGTGTCATTCCACAGCTTTTATCAGGATTTCTGCCAACACTACCTCTCCTGGCACCAGAGCCCTTCTGGACTCCTCACACTCTGGTTGGTTTTCCCATGCCCCTGTGCCTCATCCCAGGTATCTGAGCTCCACACTGGGATCTTTTCTGCCTCTGAAGGTCAAAAATCCTCCTGGTGACATCACAACTGATGTGCTTCCAAATGGGCTGAGCCCATGGAATCACTGCGAGGTTTCAGGATGAAAACATAAGGAGAAGTGAATCAGCTCTTATGAAACAATGACCTCCTCCATCTCCCCAAACAATTTCAGCAGTGCAGCAAAAATAACACCAAGGAACCAAGCTGTTCCCAGAGTGAACAAGGGATCAGGTTTGAAGCTCAGGGCTCTGACAGAGCAGGAGGATGGATGCCCTCCTCCAGTCAGCCCCAGCCAGCTCATTGCTCACCCTCACTCCAGCTCCAGCTGCTCTGGAAGCATGCAGTCTTGATACTCTTGGGTTTTACTCTAATTATTGCGGCAGTGATAGAAATTGTTCTTACCAATATGGATTTCAGTAACATTTTGCACTTATTCAGCATCTTTGCATGGAAAATCTCAGAAGTGCTTAACAGAAGGCAGTGGAAATCATCTCTAGTTTGTCCTCAGGGGAAGCTGAAGCAGGCTGGTAAGAACCTCCAGTGTGAATTGATAGTTCTCTGATTTTGGAGAGGCAGCACACTCATATTTTTGGGTTTTTTTTGCCGTTCTTTTCCGCCCTCTTTACTGGAAGGCTGTTCCAGGAGGATGCAGGAGGTGCCTCAGTCACTGGGAAGATGTCTGAGATTTTGGGCTGGGTGTGTTTTGACCTTGAACCCTGAAGAGAAAGCTGTGTGCTGCTCAGTGACAGCCTGCATGGCCAGGATGAGGAAGGGAGCCTGTCACAGATCACCTCTGTGCAGAAGAGTCTCTGTGGACACGCTGTCATCCAGCAGGGACCTCACGCAGGAGACAGGTCCTGGCTGCACTGGAGGGCTTGGGCTCGTGCCAAAGGAACACCTGAGAAGGATGAGGAGACAAGAGCCCGGCACGCAGGGCTGCTCCTGCAGCCTTTGTGTTTCTGCACTTCCCTTCCCAGCTGAATTACCTTCCTCCTGGTTCTGTGTGGCCACATTCCTGTGCTCTTGGCCATGGCCCTGCAGGGAGCTCACGTGGCGGCCCAAGGCTTTGTCCCAAACACACCTCAGCTCCCAGGCCCTTGCAATACCATATTTCTCCTAAAATGGGATGACATTTCTCCTTAAAGGGATGAAAAATCCCCTGTGTCTCCTAAAAGCATCCGCTCCATGTCCCCCTGCAGAGGAGAGCTGACAGCTTGGGGTGATGAGGGGTGTGGGAAGGAGCAATCCCCGAGACAGCAAACTGGAAAGATTTCCTGTCCATGAGGAGGGACCAGGACAAAAATTAGGGAAGGAGAGGGAACAGCCAGCAGATGACCCAGTGGGGTTTCTGAGCCTGGTGCAGCCCCTGGTTACCAGGGATCTGGGGAGGGTTTGTCACGAGGGGAACACCTCGTCTGTCAATCCTGAGTCACATTTCTGCTGTGCTTCCCAGTCCTTGGAAGAGCTTCCAGTCCCTTGCAGTGCCTTTGAAAGTCACCATTAGTGATGCCAGCCCAGAAAACTACCAGAGCTGCATGAAATGCAGTGATTTTATCATCAGAGGAGTAAGAACTGAATAACTTTCTCAGATTTGAGAAAAGGGCTGTAAAAGCCTTGGGCTCTGAGTTCAGCCCAGCTGAACTCGTGGTATTTCCATCCCAGACAGGGACAGGGGCACTTCCCTACCTCTGGCAAAAGGCAGTCAGTAGGATGGTGCAGTCAAGTACCATCATCACACGTGCTGCACCGATGTCTGACAGGTAGGAGAGGCTGCATGTCATCCTTCAGATGCTCTTTCTGTGGGTTATGCTCCTAACATCAAGCTCCTGACCCGCCACCCCATTTGCAAAACTCCAGAAAAGTAGTGAAGTTCTTGTTCAAAATATTTCCTTTTCAAGGGATTTCTCTGCAAAACTGGAAAAGATGTGGCAGTTGGTTGGACAGACCTTGGTTTAGTCTTTTCTTTACGTGTGTGTGATTTGCTGCTGTTTGAACCATGACAACTGAGTATTGCTGGAAGAGTCTGTGCTGAGACTGTGCTAAAGAGCGCATGTGAAAACTTCATTCAAGTTTGACCAGAAACAGCATAAACAGAGTTACTTTTTTATGTAATCCATGATTTTAAACCCTAAATTGCTTTGGGCTGCCCTGCACCCAGAAACAATGGTCTAACCTGTGCTCTGGGGTTGAGTTCAAGCTGCACTGAAATGCCCCAGTAACAGCAACACAGAACAGGCGTTTCGGTGGTAAAGGAGATGGCTCTGCAGAAGAGGTGGGGCAAAGTTGTTTTCTCTGGGAGGAGGAGAAGCCTGACCCATACATTTTTGAGAGGTTCCCGGAGTGTAAAACAGGCCTTGGAGCCTGACAGGGAGGAGGGTGGGTCCTTCCTCCAGGGAGCCCCAGCCAGCTCATGACATGAGCTCAGCCCTCCCAATGCCCTGCCAAAAGCTGTCCAAGGCCAGGGACAGGTTCAGGGAACACCGTGGGGGCTCGGAGGGCTGATACATATTCTCGCTGGTCCAGTGGGGTTTAAGAGGACAATCCAGAGGAAAAATAATCATTAATAAAATTACAGTCAGAAGACAAAACGTTTTCTGCTTGGGCGTGAAAGTTACGCTACAGCATTCTGCTGCTTCTGCATCGCCGGTATTGTTCCAAACCGCGAGTCGCAAGTTGCTGACAGTAATAACAACGCTCCATTTTGGGCTGAGCAGCACGGGAGGCGAACATCACCTGGGAATTAGCGGGGAGATGAGGAGGTGCTGAGCTGCGGGCAGGCACGGGCGGCAGCAGCATCACTCGGTAGCGCTCGCTCCGCCGCGGGCGCCGCAGGGCTGGCGGGGCGCTGACCTTGCGGTGCGGCTGTTCCCGACAGCTGCGCGGGGCTGCGCCCGCAGCCGGGGCCGCCGGTGGGGCCGGCCCAGCGCACCATGCTCGGCAAATGCGCTGAGCTGCACAGAAGCCCGGCCAGCCCCCAGCCCTGCGCTCCCGGCCCCAGCCCCCGGCAGCGCCCGCCGGAGCTCTCGCTGCGCATCCGCCGCAAGGGGAAACTGTGACAGCTCCACCTGGGTCTTTGATTTTATTTATTCGCGGCCCGCGGAACAATGAAGTCAGAGGTAGGTGAATGATGCAGTGCAGAAGTTGCTGCAGCGGGAGCTTCGCTACGGGGATGATTTAATGTGTCGGGCTGGCGGTGGGGGGAAATGTTAATAAATTCTGTTTCTGCGTGTATTGGGCTGGGGGGAGGCAAACCCAGGCGTTCGGGGTGCAGCAGATGACATTTTCTAATTATACAGCTTTCTGTTATGCCTGAAGTAGTCATGTATAAAGGTTTTGCTTCCCCGGTAACGACAGAAAGCCAGGCTTTTCAAGGCAGAGCTACTCATTTAACTTGCCGGAATTAACGGAATGTCGTGTTTCATCCTTATAAATTCATATCAAGTTCTCAGCAGAAAAATAAGGGTGTTAATCATCGCAGCTGATGTGCTCTGTTATGTAGATTGCTGGCATTGATTCCAGGCTGGAGGTTCAGGTTTCTTATTTGCATTTAGTCAATCAAGCCCATGCCCACCCTGAATCCCTTCGGATGAATTTCTGTTGATTTTGTTGCTGGATATATTTATGCTTCTTTGTGTATCTGCGTTTAAATAAATCATCAGAACAATAAACAATCCTACAGCAGAGGGAGCAGAATGTTTCGGTTCCATCACTGCAATCCATGCAGTTGGGAAAGGAGGGGTTTATGCAAACCATGCGTGTGGTTCAGGTGGATAAAATCGATCCCCTGGCCATGCTGTCCATGGGAAGGTGCGGATCCATGGGACAGACACGAGAATGGATTCTCAGCAGAGTTCCCCGAGCGCAGCCCTGCCACTGGCCTGTGTCCATAGGTGTTCTGTCCTTATGTAAGGGCTGTCTGGGGGGAAAGGGCTGGGATTTAGGGGGCTTCGTTTGTTTTTATAGCTCTTAGTATGAAAATTTTGCTAATTCCTGTCAATTGGATTTAAGAGATATTAGATTAGTGATAGTAGATTAATATATTTTTATTTTGATGATTAATGATTTAATATTAATCGCTGCTGGGTTTGCCAAGTACCAGTTAGGTGGGACTGCTTTAGGCTCGGTCTGACCTTGTTCCCTGAAAGCTGTGGAAGGGTTGGAACGAGGGAAGCGGGAATTGGAGCTCAGCAGGGGCAGGAAGTTACAAGATTCCCATTTAAAAACCCAAGGTCTCGAGGAGCTGCTTGTCAGAAAGTCATGGGATCACAGCTGATGCTTTCAGGCTTTACACAGCAGTTTGACTGGGAGATGGTGATCTTGTGGAGCTTTCAATTTCCACATGCAGATGGAAGTAAAGGGATGAAAAACCCCCTGAAGTCATAAGCTGAATTAAAGTTAAAATTCATAGCCTGAGTGCTGTTTTATGGGCATCTTCAGGAACAGAATAAATGCCCTGACCTGTCATATGCTCACTGACATGAATGGCAGCAGAGTTTCTGTGATGTGGAGCAGGGGTGAGTGTGAGCCCTGGGAATTTGGACCTGAGTCCTGTGCATGGTGAGGGTTCGTGGGCAGCAGGTTTGGGGGTGGGATGGGAGTGCCATGGAAATCTGGGGTGTCTTTAAGCAGACTGGGAGGTATCAGGTGGGTTAAAAGCTGTTTGGGATAAGGCACTGTCGCTGGGAGAAGGTCATAGAAACACTCGGGTCCAAGCTCTCCCTTTCTCCTGTGTATTCCCAGGCCTTGGACAGCCCAGGAATGTGGGCACTGCTCCTCAGCCAGGGCAGAACTTTGGGAAGTGCCTGCCAGGGTCTGTGCTGGGTTCCTGAGGGATGGGTCACTCACCTCTCCATGTGCAGCATCCAGGGGTTCATCCAGCAAGAAAGAAACTCTGCTTTGTGGTTTTTTAAGTGCTTGAGGAAGAGAAAAATACTGCTTAATATCACTAAAAATTACTTTTTCCCCCTCTTTTCCCCCCTTTTAAAAGCACAGTACCATTTAAAAGCAATAATCTAGGTTTTTTTAATATTTTTTTTTAATAAATAAGGCAAAATGGGGACTTTGTCAATTAAATGGTACTAAAAGATACTGGTCTGCAGCTTAAGGAAAAATCGAGGTCTTTAATTTCTAAATGCATATAATTAGAATTGCAGTATGGGTGCTTGTAGTTATATACCTGATCAGGTAGTTGAAGATCCAGAGCATGTTTTTGTCTTTTCTGTAACCTGGACAGTAAAGACTGTGCACTTTGGGAGTGCAAGTTTGGTATTCCATGCACAGACTGAGGGGGAAACTGGGGGCCCTCAGGTCCTTCTTGGTGAAATGGTGAATTTCTGGCGGGCAGAGACAGGCAGGTCTCACTCCCAGCCAAGCCATGCCCTGCAGGAGCTCTGGGAAAAGGGAACAGCCCCGGGGCCGAGGGGCAGCCCAGCCCCAGCCCTGCCTGCAGACCCTGCTGCCAGGCTGGGCAGGGGCACAGGGGGCAGTGCCAGCAGGGCAGGGCTCTGAGCAGCCCGGCTGTGCCCCGTGCTGTGTGTGACACCAGAGCTGAGCATCCTGGCAGGGCTGAGGCTGCTCAGCATCCCTGGGCTCCTGTGCTGCACCAAGGAGGCTCTGCTGGGCTGTGCTGGGGGGCTGGGGTGGTGCAGGGAGGGGAGGGGTGTTCCTGGCACCCAGGGCCTTGCTGGGGGGATTCCATGGGCAGGCACCGGTTTTTGGAACTCTTGCCTGTGAATGGCAGTGCTGTCACAGCAGAAATGCATCCTCTGCAAGGGCAGCCAGGAGCTCAGTGCCATGGAGGCAGCTGCAGGTGTAAACTGTGCAGGTGTGCTGTTAAAAATCCCAGTGGCTGGGTGTCACTCCCTCCCCAGCCTGCAGGGACCTGAACACCTTCGGAAGGAAATTCACATTTTCCAGGAGAGAATTTTTATTCGGGAAGGAAAGAATGGCAGGGAAGTTGGATCGTGCTTTGAGACTTCTCCCAGGAGCAGCCTCTGCATTTGTTAGAGGGGACTTCTTCAGAGGCAGGAACCTGAGATTTAGCAGAGCACAGAAGGTTGCCAGGCTGCTGTGCTGTGCCCATTGGAAAATTCACCTCCTGAAGGTGAGAAAAAAAAGTCACCTCCTGAAGCATGAGAAGGGAGATGACAGGAAAAGAAACAACTTTGACAAAAAATTGCTTTTCAGCAAGGCAAAACTGTGTATCTGTGCCTCTTGCAAGAAACAGCTTAGCTGGTTGCTTCCTCCAACAGCTGCATTCACCAAAGTGAAAAACCCTCCTGAAATTCAGTTTAATCTAGACTCCTCGTTCCTTTAGGTGTCTGAAAAAAAATTCACAGACCTTGTACATGTGAGGACTGAGCACCTTGGAATTTAGGAAGTGTTCTGGGGACACAGCTGTAAGTTTTCTAATGTGGTCAGTGGAACATGTACCAAGGGGATGCTGTCCAGGGGGGGAAGTACCTTTTCCAGTAGGAATTGTTAATGTGGGAGCTGCCAGTCGCTTCTCAGTGTGGAGGCATTCAGAGGTCCAGGACTGGACTGTGGTCTGGAGGAGGGGGAGGAGAGTTAAATCTGCTGCCTGGTATAATTTTGTCTGTTGTGATAGCTGGTAGATCTGGAGTTGCAATAAAAACTCCTTCATATTTAATATCAGGCCTGAGGTGTCTGTGCTGTTTTCCCTTATGGAAAATTAATTCCATGGACAATGAATCGGATCCCTGATGAATGATCCTGGGTTTGTGGGCTTTTCTGGATTTTGTTTTGCTCTACAAAAATATAAATAAATGTATTAAATCAGAACTATGTAGATTTTCCTCCTGAAATGATTTTTATAAACATTTGCTGATTGCAGTGCGCTGCACAGGCACCCACAGCACAGATGCAAATGTCTTCATTTTCCAGATGGAAAGACTGAGGGAGAGGAAAGGAGAGAACGGTTTGTTCCGCTGCGGGGGAAAGTTGATATTAGAGGCAGAGTTGGATTTTAGAAACCCTCATTTCAGTTCTGTGCTCTCCCAGCAGCCTAGGAGCACTAGGCAGGATCAGTTTCATAGGCTTGATCAATGAGATGGAGAAATACATTTTTACAGGTGTGATTTTGTGTGTGTGCACGTGAGATGTGCAGAACACAGCACCTGGCAAACACTTTTAGCTCTTTTGGGTACAAGCAGCTCTCAAGGTGAGCTCCCCTCAGTGTCTTGCAGGCAGTAGTGAATTGACAGGATAACTGGAGTGTGTGTAGTTGTAATCACGTGTTCCACATGACACCATTGACTGCATCCTGCTCCTTCTGGGAGTTGTTAAAATCCAGTTGTTAAAATCCAGCTGCACTGCCCTGTACTCCTGTAATGAGCACAGCGGTTGAGATAGCACCAATAGCATTGGAAACAGCCAATATCTGCAGGCACACAGGGAAAGGACACTGAGGAAAAGGATTTTTCCCAGTCCTCCCACTTGTCTCAAGCATTAGTGCAGTGCTGAAGTCCACTGTGCAGAGGCAGAAAGCAGCAGCAGCACAGCTGTGCTGGGATCCCACTGAAGGACAAAACCCCAGCTGCTTCAGAGGGGTCCGTTGTGAAGACTTCCTTGGGCTCCAGGCAGATATTTTCATACTCGGTTTGTCCACTCCAACAGTATTTTCCTAAGATTTCAGCCAAGATGTGGATCAATTGAGGTTCTTCAAGGCAGCAGTCAGCAGAGAAGAAGGCAGGGATCAAAGAGGGAGAAAATGGCCTGGTGTGCATTTATTGTGTTACTCAGAGTGTGCAATAAAGGCTGTTGGTTCAGCTGTGTGCCCCTTCCATGGGGCTTCACCCAGAGAATATTCTTGGATTCAGTTCCAAAAGGGGGGAAAAATTGTATTTCCTTTTAGACACTGCTCTCTTTTTCCTTGTTAGATAGCTGCTGCCAAAGAGGAGTGGCCTCAGATGTGTTTCTTTCCAGCAAAGGGCCAAAGGAAAATATTTCCTGGTAACCAGACCTTACTAGTTGGATACTATTTGTGGGACACGTTAGTATAACCATGATGCTTTGTATCTCTTGACCAACGTGATGAGTAGCCCAATGGAAAAATAAAACACCGTTCTGTTATCAGTAACAGATAACAGATAAGGTGGGAAGTGGGAAGGGCAGAGCAACACCCTGGTTTAGGTGTCAGAGCATAAGGCATTTGTATCCCAGAGAGGAGCTTATCTGGGCCCTTATGCTCCTAAATCAGTGGCACACGTGAATTTCTAAAGGATTGCTGGGGGATCAGTCATGGTAACATTAACCTGCTGATCCAAGTGTGGAAGGCTGGCTGGAAAGGAAATGAGCCAAAGAAAATAATTGCGGGGTTAAATTTCACTCTGCTCTCCTTCCTTCCCTTCCTGTTTGCATGTTACTGTGAGCCCCGTTGTCGTGGGACTCCTCTGTAGTGCCATTTGTTTGTCCCTTCATCCCACCTGGACTTTGCCTCTTCCCAGTGCTCCTGGCCTGGTGCTCCGTTCATCCTCCCTCTCTGTGGCTCAGGAACGTGCCTGTGTTGGCTCAGCACCATCCAGAGCTTCGGCTCACCCTGCACAGCCCCTGAGGGCCCAGCAAGGTGCCTTGTGGGGTGGCCCAGCTTGCCAGGGAGGACAAGGAGGCTTTGGAGCCGGTGGTGCTGCAGGTGCTCGCCTGGATTCCAGCGGGATCCACTGCCGGGAACTGTGGAGCTCCCCGGGGTGGCTGTGCAGCACTGAGCTGGCCACGTCCAACATCCTCAGCAGCCCCTGTCAGCACAGAGCTCGCAGAGCTCAGGCTCCATCCGTGTCTGCAGTAACAGCAGGGTGGAAGGGCACAGAAAAGCAGGGGACTTGGTCCCCTCACAAGTGCTGGCTCAGGCGCTCCTCAGCCGGACCAGGGCTGGAATTCTGTATTCCCCCAGGAGTCCCAGTCCAGTTCTGACCAGCAGCAGTCCCTGACTGGATGCCTGCACCTCTCTGCTTCCAACCTTCACAGATCCAGGAGCTTTGATTTTGCTCTTGTGCCCATTCCTGTAGGGTACTGAACAAAAGCCCAGCCCCAGCTTTCCAGTTCAGCCTTCACAGCCGCTGTTTCCCTGAAGAGATAAGGAAAACCAGAGAGGAGATTTATGTGCAACTTCTGTTTGGCTCCAGAGCTCAGCCATCAGTGGAAGTGAATGAGGGAGCTGTCAGCTGAGGAAGAGTACCAAGTGTTAGTATGCAAAAGGAGCAAAACTCCAGCAATTCACATCGCTGAGCTTTCTGCACCCCAGTACAAGCTGTTTGTTAAGGCAGTGTCAGGTCTGGGAAGGCTGAAATAAAGCAAATGCTTGGTGTGCATGTTTGCATATCAATAGCAGAAGTGTTTGCTGGCTTGCCTTGAGGCAGAACAGAACAGACCTGGTGCTGGAGGTCGGGAGCAGCAGCAGAGCTGAGACCCCTGAAGCTGCAGTTGGTGTTGTGTGTGCTGTGCAAGCTTTCTTCTCTGGTGAGCTCCAGATATTTGTGTGAACGCTCCAGCCTCACCACAGCACTCTGGGTACGGTTACATCATCCTCTTGCATGTCCTTCTGCTCACAGCACCTTATCTGGTCGCTGTGCCTGCTGAAAAAAGACTCCAGCACCCAGCAAAGCAGATCCCAGCTGCTTCTGCCTGGATAAACTGGCTCCTTATGGAGCTAAACAGGACTTCTTCAAAGGAATCCAGCTTGTGCACCAAACCAGCAAATGGGAATTGTTTTCTTCACGATTAGATTTTAATTGGATTGTGAACAACCAGGTTTGTCCCTTTCTCCATCTTCCCTTGGCACACTCAGTGTTCCTGAGTCTGTCATTACAAAGTGCTCTGGAAGCTTGGGCAGGGAGCCTCTCATTGCTCAGAGTATGAACTGCAGCTCACAGTGCAAGCATGACAGCAGAGATATGTAGGAAATTGAGTTTTATTAACTTGTTTCAGTTTGAAAACTATTTATCTGTAAACTGGAAAGCAGCATCCAAACCCAAGGTTACGCTATATATATATATATATATATATATTATATTTCTGAAGGATATCCTTTGGTAGGATCCTTCAGGTCTCCAGTTTGGTATTGGAGTAGGGCAATCCATGATGAGATCATTCATTCATTTATTCTCTGAAGAAAAACTGGAGAACTGAGTACCTTGATTTATTATCATGGTGCTGCTCTGTCTCCCTTATCTGTTGCTCAGAATTCAATAGATAAAGCTGTATATAATGGTTACTGCCTGGATTGACTTATTTCTTGGCTGAACTAGAGAAGATTGGCTCTCTGCTAAATCCTACTTTCAGCTAGATGATGTTTTGGAGAGCACAGAGCAACCAGTGGGTACCACACAGATCATGAAATCTAGCTCTGGGGAAAAGAAACTATCTGCTGGGAACCAAATGTGATCTTGGGCACAGGCTGCATTCCTTTGTTTGCTTGTAATCACAGTGGAATTGTGCCATGGAAGAGATTTCATTTCCAGTTGATATTTTTGTATGAAAAATGTGTGAGTGTTTGAACATTCTAGGAAAAGTGAGCCACCCTCGCAGGGTATGTTTACCCAATCTTCTAAAATGTTCACTTCCTCTGACATTCCTATTTATCTTGGCACATGAATACTAAGTCAAGCTGTTTCCCCTTTCCTGAGCTCAGTGCTTTTGAAGGAAGCTGATGTTCAGCCTTGCTGAAGAATTCCAGAACCCTTGAGAGGAGGACCTGGATAAGGAGAACAATGCCATCTTGTGAGACTGTCCTCCCAGATTTTCTGCTTCTCGTAGTAAACTAAACAAAATCTCAGCTCAGAAGGACCATGTGATGCCAGTGCTGCAACTCTGATCCCATTCTGGATAATATGATTACAGCAAGTTTAAAGGTTAACCTATGTGCTGGAAATACATCATCCTCTTATATGAATTTTCTTATCCTAAACCCATCTAGAAAGGATGAAACAGCATTTCTTAAGCACTTCACAAGGCCTGTCATTATAGCAGAGGTTTCTTAGCAGTCTTGAAAGCATTTGAATTACTGTATAATGATATTCTGTCATCTCTTAGCAAGGCTCACACTCTAAACACTTTTACACACAATAGAAATTAAAATGGAATTGAGTAAATTCTGTCTCTCAAATTCACAGGCTGTGTAGTGATTGTTTGGGTGCTCTGGATTAAATTTATGTTTATATCTAATAGAGCTGGGTTACTTGGAGTAACAAATTGTAAAATGTGAAATAGTAGGTCAAACATGGAAAATCAAATATGAATGCTTTCTGTACATTTTTTTTAAAGTATGTGCATTGTAGCCATAGGTTTGACTTTATTCTTTTTCTGCTTTAGAATTTTAAAAAAAAGGTTTTTTACTGTAAATACATAGTTTATTGGATAACAAAATATATGCTATGTAACAATTTTCTTTTTTCTAAAACTGTACAAATATAGTAGATGTGGTGCTATGGGGATCTCCTGAACATGAGCCATTTTCATTATCTCAGCTGATCTCAGTTCTCCAGCTGCCCAGGAAGTTGCCCAGGAGCTGTTGGTCTGCTCTCTCCAGTGTTGCACCTGAGGAAAATTCATTGGGATCATACCAGGAAATGTAGGCAGAAGCAACTCTTTGCAGGGGGCAGCCGTGAGGTTACTGACGCACACCAGAGAAACTCCATATTTTGATATTCAGCTCTTCTGCAGGACCACTTCTCTCTGCACTTGCCTCCATGGAGATCCCAGTGAGATGCTTTCAAGTTTATTTCTGTAAATTCTTGGGTTGGAAGATGTTTTCTCCTCCCCAGGTTTGTGCTGCTCCTTCACCCCCTTCATAACTTGTCTGACTTTAGACTTTCAGGATTGAGTTCAATGTGGCTGATCCTTCCCTGGGGAGGTTTCTTGGCTGGTTTTGGTACCAAGGGTGGTCTCAA
The DNA here is from genome assembly GCA_003676055.1 of Chloebia gouldiae. Classification (NCBI taxonomy): domain Eukaryota; kingdom Metazoa; phylum Chordata; class Aves; order Passeriformes; family Passeridae; genus Chloebia; species Chloebia gouldiae. The sequence goes on from QUSF01000151.1 coordinate 329,618, forward strand.
GCAGCCTCAGAGGGCAGTGTGAGGGACACGAGTGGGCGATGCTGCAGCTGCAGCACCCTCGTGGGCGGGTCAGTGCTCCTGCTGAGCTCTGTTTAGAGCATTACCTCAGTGCACACCTGTTCCTCACCCAACAGTGTTCAGTTTGAGGGGTGGGAGATGCAGCTTGAGGCAGCTGAAAGCAGAACAGAAGACAAGGACGTGTATCTAAGGGGTGAAATGTTCACACTTTCCAAGCATAGGAAGATGCAACCCTGATTTGTGGCTTTGTACCGAGAGCTGAGCAGCAGAGGGGTGCTGGTGGGTGCTGAAAGGTGCTGCCCAAAGGTTTCTGAATGGTCGGGGTGTGAAGGGAGCCTCCCCTGCCGAGACACACCTCAGGTGCACCAGTGGGAAAAGCTGGGGAGAGGAAGAGGGACTTGGGGGTATTGGTCTGGAGCAGTGGGTCCATCTCCAAATAATGGTCAAATAATGATCATCTGACACAGTCTGCCAGGAAATGCAGAAGCTGCCATTCCTGAAGAAGGGAAATTTGAACTGGCTGTGTGGATACTTTGCGTTTGTGCCTCTCAATCTATTTTGTGAGCAACCTGAATATCGACAAAATCAGTGACATTCTGAGGAGATGTTGTGGGCATCTCCCACACTTATCTGGAGCTCTTAAATGTGCATATGTGATCTTTCATAGCTTCAGTTCCTAGAGGAAAAAATGCCTGGCTGTTTTCATGCATCTGAACATTTAATGAGAGAGCTTGCCTTGCCTGATTGTAGTTGTCACTGCACTGTTTCACCAGCAATAGAGACTCTAATTTGTGACTGTCCTGACAGCACAGAGCAGAGACAGCCTTGTATTGTAATGTAAAAGAAAGAAAGGCTTGTGGGCATGAAGTGAAATGAAAATACTTGAAACTTCATACCAAACTATTCAGCCCTTCCTGAGCATTTTGCTGGCTGTGGTCTGGTTCTGGCAGGTACTCTGTCTGCAAGTGTCCTAGAGAATCAGAGCTAATGGGAATGAATATTTTAATTGATCTCTTCAGTTGAGCAGAAATAACTAGATGGTCTTGGTTCCCTAAATAAGAATAGAAAAATGTGCGACCAAAGCTGGTCACACAGCAGTCATGTTCCAAATGATTGGATCACTGCAAAGAGCCTTCCTTCTTTAAATAGCCACCCTATTAGCTGAAGAATGGTAGAATAGCTCTGGAAGGCATTTCTGTGACACTAAATGATGCCTGTGCAGCATCCAGCTCCCTTCTCTGAGTCTGACCTTCATCTGCCGAATTCTGACAGTGCCAGCGGGAGACACCTTTGCTGGGTGAGCTCAGAGCTGGCCAGCTGAGATACTTTGATGGGAAGGCCTGTGTGGCACGGCCTTTGGTGCAGAAATAGCAGGCTCCTGTCCCTGCACACCTGGGGGGTGGTTCATGATGTGGGGCAGCTCAGCTCAGCACTGCAGCCCTGAAATAAGGGCAAGGTTTTACAGCTGTGTGGCCCCAGTGGCGTGAAGAAACCACAAAAGCTGCCTGCTTTTGGACAGAGGCTTTAATTGAGCAAACATTTTTGTGTTCCAAGCTGAAAGAGCTCTGTGCTGCTCCTGCAAAGCCCAGCAGCCCCCGTGTGAAGTAGCTCTGCCCCTGGTCAGCAGGACCTCCAGGGGATGTTCTACACCAGGGCACATCAGCTCACTTCATCTGCAGGGCTGACTCCCACACTAAACAATTAATTTTAAACCAGCCTTTACCTCCCACCCCCGTGGCACAGCTGCCTTGTCAGCATGGAGGAGCCACCAGGCAGTTTCCCTTTAGTGCAGGACCAGTTTTAGCTCTGCTACAGATTCATGCCAAGGCTCTCTCTATAACACAGTCAAGAAGGGTTTCTTTGTGTGAAAATACCTGTTTTGTTTGGCTGCCAAAGCACTGCACATTTATGGACCTCTAAATTTAGAGGGAGGAATTTTTGGTTAGAATAACATATGTTTATTTCTCAATATAGAGAGCTAAAGCAGGACTTTACAAATGCAGGTTTGATTCCTCAGTAAGGTTCCAGAAACATCCTTAGAAGACTTGAAATACATTTTTCTAATAACTGAGACTCACTTTCTATTAATTTTTATCACAAAAAAAACCCCAAAAACAAACAAACAAAAAAACAAACAAACAAAAAAAAAAAAACAAAAAAAGAAAATAATTTATAGCCAGAGTATGAGGAGATACATTTTCAATATTCATAAAATTTCAATATCCAAACAAATGCTTCCTTTTATTTGCCAAAACAGGGTGGAGTAGTGAGTTTTATGGTTGAGATCACCATCACCAAGAGGGATGAAGTGTTGGCTCAGTGATGGTATAATCCTAATTTAATGTTCCTCATTTTTTAAAAAATTATATAAATTTAGTTTAAATTGGAAGAGAATCCTCAGAGGTTTTTTTCCTTGCATCCTCAGCACAAAGGTCCGTCGTTACCTTGTGCGAAACATCTGCAATTAAAATTCCTGCCTGAAAACAAACATTTTTGTCCTGGCCTGGTTGCATCTGCAAGCTTTGAACCTCTCTCAGCCACCCTGATGATGAATACAAATCATTCCATGCTTTTATTTGTCAGCACATTAAAGGGCAGGAACGAGAGGGAGTTTAATTTGGAACATAATTGGTTCTTTTGTGGATCTGCGATAATTAAATGTCCCTACATGGACAGGCTGCCAAGACAACACCGTCCTTACTCACTGAAAGCAGGGATGTTGCTTTGCTTCAGAGCAAACTGCTAGTAAAATTTGAGGCAGAGCCCTTTTTAGTGCCAGCACTGAGAGCTTCTCCTCTCTGAGCTCCTTCCAGCTGTGGCCTGCTGCTGACCCTCAGCTGTCATTTGCCATAGGACTGAAATGCCACCTTCCATTCTTTTCCTGGAGCAAGCTGGCGCTCCTGACAGCTGGATGGGAAGTTGCCTATGTGATTACTAGGAGGGATAATAGAGAATAGACATTCTGAGAGTCTGAGGAAATGCTGCTTTCTGAAAGCTTACATATTTGGTTGGCTTCTGGCCGCAGATTCTTCCCGTCAGCAAATCCGAGGAATGCCTTTGCCACACTCTGTTGCTTGGCCAGGATTAAGCTCCAAGTGTCCAGCTGAACTAGACTAATCCTCAGGCTGTGCTGAATGAACTGTTTGTAGGCCTGTTGCATAACAAGTTCAGGGAGACCGCCCAGCTGGAGGAGTCCTTTCCAGGGGGGGAAATGATGCCTCAGGTTTTAGCTTTTATATTTTTCACATTTTGTGCTGCTTTAGTGTGTGGGTCTGGGCTTCATATCAGGGGATGCTGAGCTCTGTGCACAGAGCAGGGAGACAAAACAATTCCTGCTCCAGCTGGGCACCAAGGACAAATGATCCAAACCTCAGCCCCAGAGCACAAACACCGTTGGCTGGGGAGAGAAAAACAAGCTGGATGGGACTGCCTGGGCTAAAGCTGGAATTGGACAATGAACTCCAGGGTGCAAATGGAGCAGAACTGATGCCAGTGAGAGCCCCCAGGAGCGCTCGTGCATTTTGGGACCATTTTGGTTAATCTTGGGTGCAGCCCTGGCTGGGCTCTTTTGCTGCCCAAGGTGGATCCATTGAGGCCTTTTAATAAATCCCTGCTTTATTCTTTAGCACCATCTAGTCTCTATTCTAGGTCAGCCTTCGGAAGGCATCACCAACACCCCTGGAAAGTTGATCCCACCCCTGTGTCATGGGCAGCCCCCAGGACAAGTCAAACCCAGCAAGCCCCAACCACCCACCTGCCCCTGGGAGTGACCCACAGAGGGCTCGGTGTGGTTGAGGTTTGCTTTGGACACCCAGAGCATCTTCCAGGCTGTGAGCCTGTCTTTGGGTCATGACAGCAAGGCAGAAAGGGATCAAATTGTTGTTCCGGATTCCTGAAATTACTGCAGGCTCTGCTGGGTGGAGAAGAAGTTGTGCTTTCCCTGTGGCTTAACCTGGATCACCTGGAGCTGTCCCACCTGCCTGGGCAGTGTCCTGCTGAGCTGCTGCAGCATCGATGAGGAAGTGGCCACTGTCCCTCACAGAAACCTGGCTCAGGATTCACAGATTCACACAGAATCATAAAATATTCTGAGCTGGAAGGGACCCACAGGGACCACTGAGTCCTTAAGTTAAGAGAATGGACCATCCGGGGTTGAACCCCCAGCTGGTGTCACCAGCACCCTACTCTGACCAGCTCAGCTCTCTCTTTGCCCCTCCAAGACAGAATAAAATACCAACATGTGTAGAGAAGAGAAGAGATGTAGGAAAGGCTTTCAAAACAGAGATGTGACCTTTTCTTTCCCTATCATGAATTGGCTCCCAAAGAATTTATTTCACGCAGGTAGGAGGGAGGGTCGGGGCAAAAAATAAGAGATATTTCAGTTTTACTGAAATTGGCTCTTTTGTGAAAGGGTTGACATGTGGCAATGCCCGTATCCAAAATCATCTCATCCTCATTGTGCTGGGCTGTAAAAACAGGAGTACCTCCTAGACAGAGGATCATAAAGAAAGCCTAATCTCACACTGGGGACTGGGCAGTTTTATTGTTCCTTCCAGAAAGCCAGATGAGACCTTGCTCGGTTTCTATTCCAGTGTATATCCATGCTGTGTAAATAAATTTGAGGCAAGGGCTTTCAAATGGACTTTTACAGCTTGTTTTGAAGATAATGGAAGCAGATTAACAATACAAAACTGCTGCAGAAAGTGCTGCTTATTATCATAGGCTTGACCCGAAGATAAACACAACCTGGAGGTAAGGACAGGCACAGGGGCTGTGAGGAATTGATGCAGGTGAAGAGCTGTTGAGAGCTGGGAGATATTTGTGTCTGTACACATGGGCTAAAGGAGAATATGTGAGCATACGAATATTTCCTAAAATAGCCAGGCTGTCCCTGCAGTGTGTGATGTACAGCACATATTGTGGAGCTTGGTTATCTCATCAATGATTTCTCTTTCTGATCATTCACAAGACAGAACTGTTTACAGTATGGACTGCACCATTTTGGGCACCTGCTTAAGTGAAAATTCAGAAGTGAATGTTTTTGCTTTGGAATTCATTAAAGACCTTTCCTTTGTTGTAAGAATACTGCTTTGCATGCTGCTCTCAAGTCAATTGTAGCATAATTTAAAACTGCTGTTGCATCCTGGCCTGCACTGCTGTCTCATTGCTCTCACCCTTGGGCTTTGAGAGCAAGTACATCCTGTAGAGATAAAAAAACCCAAGCATATTGTGTCTGTATGCAAAATTGCATGTACACGCTTAAAATGAAGGGACTAAAGCATGGGTTTAAAAGCAATTTAATCAATAAAGGGTTATTTACTATAGAAAGATTTAAGCATAACACAATGGGTAATTCAGGGCCAAGAGGACTCTGTAATTCTAGCAGTTTCTAGGACCCCACTACAGCATTTTGTGTTGTGGTGAAATGACTGGAGCCAAAGAACCAACTGGATTCTGGGCACCATCACCTCATAAATGCAGTCCTAATAGTTGCAATGTTTGTTAAAACACCGTATTTCAATTCCTCTGTTTGGAACTAAGAAGTCAAAGCTGCCTTTTGGACCTGGAAAAAGACTGCAAGGCATCTCGGGTGGTATTTTGTAATTACCATGGTGCACCAGTATTTAATGAGGGGGAGAAGACATGAGGCTTTCCCTCCCTGGAACTCTTGGCCTGCAGCAAAGCACTAAAACTGTACATTTCTGCTGAGCTGCCCCTGTTGATGGTGCTGCTGGAGCCTCCCATCCCAGTCTGAGCTGGCAATTAAAGCCTGGGGAAACTGGATAAAAAAATCAAGCATGGAGCTGGTTGGGAAGGGATGGCAATTAGCTGTAAATTGCACTTAAAGAGTTTAATAGCACAATATGCAGCTCATCTTCCCTTTGCCTGGGTGTTTATACCTGAGAAATAGGTTGTGATGTTGTTTATTTACCGGTCTGGAAAATACCTTCATAACAAATTCTCTTCAGAGATGATGTGACAGTTGGGTGATGTGCCAAATCAGCAGGTATTTACTGCTGATGGTGCAGGAGTTGGCCTAGGCAGGATGGCAGGTTGATTACAGGCAAGAATTGTCTTTTTCCTTCCCATTTCATATTGAATGCTTTGCTTTTTGTGGTGCTTGCTCTGTGTCATAGCCTGTGGGGACTCTTCTTTTATGCTGTGTTCTTCTTTCTTTGCTGTCATTTCCTAGCTTCTATGTTAAGTGACAGATGCAAGGGAATAAAACCACCCTCACACCTCACACTAGTGAGAGTGAAGAAATAAAATAAATAAAATAAGTAGTCCTTTTTGCAGTGATTACAAAGTCCTTCCATTATCCCTTTGCCATGCTGGAAGTATTCTTCAAAAGGAGTTTAGATTTTAGTAGTTTATGGCATAACTTCCCATTTAGCCATGTAAAATGTTGACTTTGAGTGACCATTGACCTGGAGGAAGGGGATATTGAATTAATAAAACTAATATTATCATTTGAGCTTCCACATTCCAGATTGCTGCCAATACCAAGCAGATTTTTTGGACCTAAAAGTCATACATTGAACTGAGACAACAAGTGGCAGCAGAAAAGACTTTGAATTACCTCTGATCACTTCTGGCTTGTCCTGCTATTTTAACACTTTGTACATCAGAATTCTTCTAATGTAGCTCATGACTTGCATGAAGATGAACATGTTATTCCTGTTCCCTCAGAATTAAACATTTACAGCTGCAAATGGTGTCTTTTGCATTTGTAAATTTTATCTTGTTAATATTTATAAATCCTTCAACAAAATAGGCTCGCATATAAGGCATTAATGTAGGCTTTATATTTCCTTACAGAGTGTCTTAATATAGTGAATACAAAATCTGAGTTAGAACATGCCGTGAAAAAAAACATTAGCTTTTACTACACACAGAAGGAACAAAATAATTATAACGTGATGTGTTTATTAATCTTCTGAAATTCACTCTTTTCCTTCTGTTGTTTGGAAAATATGAACAAAATAGCACAGTGGTTGTGACTCTCATGAGCTGGGATTCCCAGCTGGTGGCTGATAACAGCCACTGCGGTTTCAGTGGAACTATCAAGGTTTTTTAAAGTGTTGGACATTGCTGAATGCATTTAGTGTGCTTTTTGTCTCATTTTCCAGTGTTTCTGCCTTCATTTCATTTACTTTTGCTTCAGCAGGATCACACCTCTTTCATTATTCATTTGTTTATCAAGAGCAACTCTGAAACAAACCATATTGCAAAAAAACACAGCTGAATAATGCTGCTGCTAATGATCTTCTTGGGGTCTCATGTCCTAAAGATCTTGTTTAAGCCATATGTATGTTCATACAACCAGAATACTCTCTCCATCTCAGGGTAAGGCAAAGTCCCTAAAGATGTTTAAACCTTTTGTTCAGGGAAGGCTTTGTGAAAGCTGCTGTGTGTTTCCCCACACTGCAGCAGGATGATTTCAATGCACATTTTTCTGTGAACACGAAGGGACCTCATTTCATCATTGTGGCAGTGACCATACTGTGCTCTCTTGCCAGCAGGAGGAAGTTCTAGCAGGCTGCATCTGAGAGATTTGGGGAGAAACGTTTCCCAAAGCAAATATTGATAGACTCTTAATTTTCTAAACCAGCACAACGTCAGCAAAATGCGTGTTGTGTCACCTGATCTTCAGTTCTCCCAGGTGGGAAAATGACAGCTTCATTACAAAACCCTTCAATGTCCAACAGTGCTGAAAACTGGCATCAGGAAAGGTCTGGCTCTTTGTACAGACTGACCTAAATGCTCTTTAGCAGCGTCAGGTGAAATAATAGCCAGTCTGCTTGGCTGCAGGATTTTAATGCAAAGTGCCAGGTTTACATGAACAGAAAGCGGCAGAAATAGTCGTGCCTCTCAAAGCTAAATTGTTTCCTAAATTTTCTTCCTCGAGCAAAACTGGTTGAGTTTTATCTCTTATGTTCTTATAGGAGCTGGGTATACATACAGAGCTCTTTCAGTAGAGTCTTTGTTCCAGCAGCTGTCTCAAACCTCTCAGGTTATTCTGCCTACTGTCAGCTCTGTGGTGGTTTTATGCTGCATGAGGAATTACCATGTTGCTTGGTTCAACCTGAAAGGTCACTTGAATTATTTATACTGCAGCCTTTCCTTGCTGCAAACCAAAACTGTGCATCCATGTCAAGGCTTTTATTGGAAATAATAATCTTTATCTATTTCAGTATAATTAATTGGAAAACCAATATTATTTTGTACCATTTAAATAGAATCAGATGAAGAGGTTGTTTCTCCCAGCAAACTTCCACTCATTCTTGAGATTGCTTTCTACTTACAGAGCTTTAGATTTACAGCTTTTTAGGAACAGCTCCCAAGAGCTGCACACAGATTGGGGTTTATACCTGATGTATGTTATGCTTTAGCTATAAATAGACCAATAATGGTTAAGATCAGCATCCCCCCCTTGCCATGCCAGGCAGTGGGAGCTCTGGCAGCTGCTGAGCAGGCTGCTCCCTTGGAGTTGATGTGCCTGTTGTTTGAGCCCATGGAATATTAGTATTGTTTCCAAACTGGCTGCAGTAGCTGGGCTTTGAGTACCACAAATTAAATGGATCAGGTTTATGTAACTGCTGTGTTGACAGCATGGCAGAGAGTCTGGGTGGCTTGGTTCTAATAAACCCACTGGGGTCCAAAAAGAGAAAATGGTGCAGAGAAGAAAAACTTTCAAAATATGGCTAATGTACCAACTAATGATGTATACTTAAAATAAAAATTACATCTTAAATTCTTTTACCAGAGCAGCCAGGAAGACTTCAGCCTAATGCTCATTTTTGTCTGGCCTTTTGATGTAAGTATGTCTGACCACACTTCATAAAAATGAGCCAAGAGGAGATGCTTTTTGTGCCTTTGTCTTTTACCCAGAGGGAAACATTCTAATGGCTTTGGTAAATGGATTAAATTGTGTTTTGAGTGGTGCAGACTCAGAACAGTCAGTGTGTTTCCGGGTGCTTCTCTTGCAGAGCCTGACTTGCTCCAGGCGTTTGTTCCCCATCTGGGATTTTGCCAAACTCCTCTCCTCTAGCAGAGCTGTTCAGAGCTCTGGCTGTGGTGACCAGACATCCAGACAGCCTGGTTAGCTTCGTTTACCTCTGAATTCTACTGCTTTTCCTCTCATGCAAAGTCAGATCTTCTCTGCTTCCTTCACAAACACAGAGGGAATTGTCACCTCCGAGGGAGATGCTGTTCTGCCAGCTCCAGCTGTACATGTGAGTCAGCATGTTTTGGGAGCATACATGCAGGAATATCTTCTCCAAAATAAAATCCCCTGAATTTTTTGGAAAGCTTATTGCCTCCCTTTTGCTGTTCATATCTCACAGCTGTAGATGAGCTCATGTAGTGCTTTCTGTGGAGTTTGTGTGAGGACATGGGTATGTGGAGTCCTCTTAGTACAAAGCTGAGTTTTCTAAGGAAAACTGTATTCTGGATGGAGAAAATCTGGCATATAGTTGGAATTAGTCTGAGTAAAGAATGAATTCCTGAGATTTTTCTGTGGTGATTTTCTTAGTGTGATAAAATTCATCACAGACAAGAAATTATTTTTATTTGAAAACTTTACAGAAGTGTCTGGGCTTCATCAGGTTTAAAATAATTATTCCTTCATTTTTAGAAGTTAAATAATTGAAAGGTGTATGCTCCATCACCACTGTAGCACTATGCCTTGGACAGCATATTCTGGGATTTTCAGCAGATTTCTGCTCTAAAGTGTATCTTTGATTCTGCATGGAATATTGTTGCAGTGAGTGTCTGTGAAGCTTGAATTCAGCATGCTTCATTTTGAATGTCTGGGGTTCATTTTTGCTTTACTTATATTTGTTTGCATTGTAGGGAGGGTAAATCCAGGTCTGTGGAGAGGCAGGTTTTTGTTAGAGCTCTCAAGGTTGTGTTTTAGAGGAGGTGTAGATGAAGGCCAGCCTTGAATATTCTGTCACAGCGTGGAAGGGTCACCTTTCCTCAGTGTTAATGGTGCCTCTTCCTTTCAGCAATGCTAATTCCAATCAACAGCCCTAACACAGAGAACTGTGCTGCTGCTCTGGTGTGTAGCAGTGTGAGTGCTTCCTTCAGTCCTAATGAAACCCCAAATCCCAGCTCTCAGCTCTGTGTCATTGAATGATAATGGCAGGAACTTCAAACTCCGCCTCTCTTGGGAACAGCTCCATTGATTCCATTGGCAGTATCCATTCCAGGAAAAAAACACAGAATTTTGGATTGTCTATCAGGTGATCTTTCCAATTGTTCAGAATGTGCTTTTTTGCTGGGAATTTCAAAAAGAATCCATTGGAAATAGCTTGGACCTTTTGGCTGTTTCATTCCTTCTGGGTTATGGGGGAGGTTTTGGGACAGTAGAAAAAGGGATGCTTCGAGTATTTCTCCATTGGTGAAAGCTAATTTGATGACTAAAAACCCCCAAACCACAACAAATACCTTTCTGCTATCAATACCCTCATCCCCAATAGCTAGAATATGCTGTAAGTAGACATTTAATATAAAATAAATGTAAGAAAACATCACTAAAGAACTTCAGGATAGGCTCTGCTTGTTTTATAAGCAAGCTGAGAGCAAAATGGATGATGTCATTTCTGTTGATCACAGGCAGATGCTTTGTCTACACTGTGTGGAAAGAAAACCTTGTAAATAAAAGTGCATATTTGCTGCCAGTTTTAAGTTACTTGTTGAAACTGCTTGTGGTGGGTAACAAAAGCCTGTGGAGTGATGTGGGAGAGAAGCTCCTGGAATGGCTGTAGAGCAAGCACCTGATACAGTTTGGACACACTCCACTGCTTGGACGATTATTTTAGTAAATTTTGTGCTCATCTCCCTGTAAAAACTGGAGGATTTTGTGTTGTCAGTTGAGAGTATCAGATACAGAGTTTCAAGATTAAAAGTTCTTAATTTCTCAGATTTTGGTGGTATTTTTGGTAGGAAGAAAAATAATTGTAAATCAAGTATGCCTGAATTTCTTGAGATTAAATTTTAAACTGATTGAGCAATACTTCACATTTCAATTACTTTGCAATTCATAATTTAAACGAAAGATGGCATAATATCCAAGCTGGTGATCCAATCAAGGAAATGGAGCAGGTTTCCAACACTTCTTGTTAAGCTGCAGTTATCTTCATTTTTCTTCTGTCTCTAGCAAGTCAGAATTCTCTTCCTAGAATTAAACACAGGGTTGATAACTAAACATGGAAGTGCTTGTCCTCCACTGTTTCCTTCGTTGCAGTGGGGTTGCAAACGTCAGTGTGCTGGTTTTATGTTACAGGCTTCAGGCCCAAAGCAATGCTCATGGTGAATGTGATGGGAGATTTGAGAATATAAATATTTTCTATGTCCCTCTGGGCCTGTTAATGGATTACAGGGGCCTCCTCCCTGTACATCACATTGGGGTGATTTTCTCTGACACTGCTGGAGAATTCATAGGGAAGAATTAGAAGACTAAAATTTATCCTTGTGGCTCTTGAAGAAATGAATACCTGTAGCATCTGGGAAGGGGTTTGGTGACCAGGTGTTAGGTTGTATCACCACTTGGTTTCCCCTGCTGGGGTCTCTATCCATAGCCAAGTTCGCACCTTAAGCCTAGCTTAAAACTTTGGTTTGGGATAGGAGCTCAGATCCACAGGCCATGAAATGTTGTTCTAGAAACCCCCTGAGGATTCTAGATGGCTCCCCCTCTTTGAAACAGCCTGTTCCATCTTCAGCTGTGCTGTCAGCCCCTGTCATGCTCATGAGGATGGAAAGCTTTGTGCTGTGGTTTCCATAGTATAGCCCTGACTGGAACTACATCCCTCCTCTCCATCATCCTCTGCCCGTGGTGGCTGGTACTAGGAACTGGCTGTGCTCTGCCCTCAGTCACCTCTCTGCAATCCCATCAACAAAATAAAGTGTTTCTTGTAACTCAGTTTTCTGGCTTCTCAGCAAACAGAGCTTTGAGCGCACCAGGATAAATCTTACCCTAGAGAAGGAGGAAATCTCTCTGGTCAGATAACACAAAATACAAATTGATTAAATTGCCAGGGCTCTTGCAGTCCTGTGTGTGTTGAAGAGTAGGAGGAGGAGAAGAAGAGATTGGAGTCCCTTTGAGTCCAGAGTATGTTTTCTGCACATTGATGAAGATAAGTAACATTAATAGAAACTGATTTACTGAGTAATTTTTGGTGGATGCCAAAGATCATCCATTTACAATGCATTCTTTGTCTCTTTTATTGCCTCAGGGTAGTTTTATTTGCCAAGACACAAACTGTGAGTTCGTAGCATAGGCACCTAGACTGGGGGGTGTGGGGAGGAAAGAACATGTGATGGTAAAGCAAATGAATTCACATTTCAAATTACTTCCCATTCCTAATCTCCAGATTGGTTAGCAGCTTTTCCTAGGACACCTGGGGTGGTTCTATTTGTAAATAAACTGTTTGCATTTGAAAGGATACCTACCTGTAATTGTACCGTGTAATTACTTAACATAATGGACTGTATTTTTCTTTTTGTCTCAGATTTAGATGAGACTTAATTCATTAAATGTTGTCTGTGGCAGGACAAAAGGTCAATCAAAGGCTAAAAGTGACTTTTCACTTCAGTGCTATAGTTTATTGCAAAATAACCTTTCTGTTTTAGGTGTGAGAAATGTGATTTCTTTTGACATTTTTGCCTTTTGAAGGCAATGGTTTAAAATATGCTTTGGTTTATGTATAGGTACCTTACCCCACACCCTGTGGGTCTAGTGGTGTGTGGAAATACCCCTTCAGAGGAGGTAAAAGGAGAGTGGGTCAGGCTTCCGTGTCTGTGTGCCATTCAGTGAAATCATTCTGTTCTCCCCTTAAGGCAGGAGAGATCGTTTGCTTTTTTATCCAGATTGCTTTTTTATTCCAGATTTTATCCAGAGCTTGGGCCGGATAGGCAGGGTTGCCCTGTCTCCCTGTGAAAGCAGCCTGAGCTGCCCAGCCTTTTTTCTGAGACTTCAGCATGTTCTATAGAGAAGGCACTGGAATTTGCTGTGCTACCCTTCAGGCTCCAGTCAGGAAGCAGGAACAAAAATACTCCTTTTTTTATGCTCTTCATTCCACGTTGGTGTGGAGTGTTTCTCCACAAGGGGTGTTGTCCTTGTTTCCACTCCTGTTCTTGTTTACACCACTATTCTATTCCCTATAAAGATTGCTATGGAAAAGCTCAGCATTTGTTGTTACTTTCATCGAGGATTGAGTTTTGATAGTTCTTGAGTGTGGTCCATGGGCCGAAGTCGGTGAGTGGAGGCTGAGCTCTGTTAGCACAGTGGTGTCACACACACGCAGCTGTTCCCTGACCTGTGTCTGTAGGGGTAACCTTAGCCCAGAACTCATTTTGCTGCATGAGCACTGCTGAGGAATGTGGGTTTGTTGGCTTGGTTTGCCATGGTCACCACCCTTTTCACTCTGCAGAAAGCTTCAGCAGAAGGCCTCTGCTGCATTTTGTGGAAAGGGACACTGGTGGTGGCACAGCCACCTGCAGGATCGGCTGAAGGATGTGCAATGCCAAAAAGAAGTGTCTGTAAATATTCCTTCATTTTAATCAAGTTTTCTATCTGAGTACTACAGTGCATTTCAATGCTGATGGATTTGAAAAAATGGGAGTGTAGATGAATACTTTTCTGGATTTAAAAGTAGTTGCAGTGCACAGCCATGCATAATACAGAAACCATGAAAATATTTCCATTAAATTCCTTTAAAATGGATTTTGGTAATTTTTTAAAAAATTATTATTTATATATGAGAATTGCAGTGATGCTTGTCATTTTACTGACAGTTTGAACTTGGTGGTTGCTATTAAAATAAACAACTGTAACACAATCTGAGCTTCAAGTAGAAAAACTCCTTGGTTTCAAATGGTGCTTGCAGAAAGGCACTCACGGAAAATATGTCCTTCTGCATGGCACACACTGCTCACATGATCTCTGAGAGCAGCACATTATCCTGAGCCAGGTGTCACAAATGCTGCTGGAGAGACAGTTCTGTCCAGAGTCTAAAGTAGCAACATTCCAATATTTACTTTAATGCTAAATAGTAATTATGTTCCCAAGCTTTGAGCCACTATCTGTGGGGTTTGTAACTATTTTCACATATGTGTTCAAAGAAATATAATTTTATATTTTTTAGAAGTATAAAATATTAGTAAAAAAATGTTAAAATCAGTCATGTGTCTTTCTGCTTGATTTTAGTGTGTGCACTGCTCACTCATGTCAGTAAATGTATGAGTTGTTCAAACTGGAAAAAAACCCAAAACATTAAATATCAAGTAAACATAATCGTGCCTTTCTTGGAGATGGAGAGCTTTTGCGATGCTGATGACATGAAGCAAAACTAGGCAATGTTTAATCTTGGCTGCCATTAATCCCTAAGAAATACTTTTTTTGCAGAAAATAGATTATTATTGCCATGAAATGAAAGCAGAGAAAAAGAGGAAGCTCTGAGGAACCTTCTGGTATGGAATATATTTAAAGGATTATTTGGGTTCTGTTGGTTTACACAGGGTGCTCAAGAGCATTAACCCAATGTGTAGTAGCCACCTGCATTATTTGTATCATCTCCATGTGTGTTTTCTGTCCAAATTCATTTCAAGATATTTTATTCAGTAACAATTACTTTTTCAGTCTTTTAATATGGCTAAGTAACAGTCTGGAAGGGAGAGCCCATGTCTCTGTGAGTTCTACTGGTTTAGAGCAGCAGGATATGGCCTGAATTTCTCCATCCTGACCTCATGGGTACCCACCAGCCTTGTTCAGCAGTGGCACCAAATACACAGCCACAGGAACCCAGTGACCTGGTGCTGCAAATGTTTAGGTGTGTCCTGCACTGTGGGAACTCTGGATTCCACAGAGAAGGTGCCACTCCACGTAAAGAGAATGAAGGACCTGCCCTTGTACATATTTCATTGGAAGGAACAAAGGAGTTTTATACATGTAATGGTTTCAACAGAGTCATAATTGCAGTCACCTTGTATTCCTGGTACAGAGTCCTGCCTTTATTGCCACACAAAATCAGAACAGAGATTTCCCTTTCCCTTTTGCTCCATCTACAGTTTCTGGTGAACAGAGTGTCTTTCTTGGCTTCCAGATGAACTTCTTTCTAAAGGGGCTCTCTGGCTCCTTGTCAGCCTCTCTACTGCCTTTGGGGGATTTCCAAGCATCCACTATCCTTCTGTCCATGGATTTATGAAAAAGAAATGTCTCCTTTAGAAGAACCACCCCTCAGTGCCAACTGACCTTTCTTGCAGCTTCTGCTCCTCAGGTATCGTTTCACTGCTGGGGTGAGTGGCAGCAACAGTGACAGCTGCAGAAAAGCCTCTGCTGAATTCTTTTCAAAGGGAAAGAACTTGTACAGAAAAAAAAAAAGTTTCATGTGCCTGTGGATTTGTTAAGAGAAACTTTAAATATCTCAATAGTGTTATAATGAAATGTAGTTATCTAGTAATGGACTGATTTTGTGGAAAACCAAAACTGCGTCATGCTGTGAGCTGCACTATGGGGAGCAGAGGCAGGGACAGAGGATGAACAATCAGCTCAGAAGCAGTGTGAGCAGCATTTCAGAGCTGTCTGAGAGACAAACTTAAATCATGTTCAAAAAAGCTCTGCCTAATGTTACTTTTCCCAGTGTTGTTGGCGTGGATGTAAATAGTCAGGCAGTGTTATAGTGCACCACTAATACAGTTTACAATAGCTTCTAGCACAAGTGAGGGTTTGTAGGATCAACTACCGACTCTGAGAGACAAAACCAGGTCAGAGTAGTGACAGCAGGGAATTTTCAGTCAGGAATCCTGGCTCTGGTCTAATGGTTTGACTGCAGTCAAAGCCTCTTTAGGCATTGTTTCTCTCAGTGCTGAGATTTTGTATATGTGCTTCATAGCTTGCTGTAGTTTGCAGGGTTGCCTGATTTGCATGCTCCAGCCTTGGTAAATCAGTGTATCTTAGCATTTTGAAACATTTTTATCATGTGGCATTTCCTTTTTTGTTCCAAACTTGTTGCCCTTATCCAAATCTTCTAGCCAGGGTACGGAGAGGCTTTGCTGGAGAACATGGCCTTTCTCTGGCAAGGTTTCTTTTGAGGGCCAACAACACACACTGATCTTTCCTCCCTCTGTAGAGCACAGCATCTTGTTTTGTGGGAGGGGATAAAGAAGCAGAACACGTAGATAGATCTGTTTCACTTTTAGTTCTCCCACTGATCTGCAAGGCAACTGAGAGACGTTACTCTAATTTTCCTCTGCTATGGTTTATATTCTTTATGCTTCAGCATTCCCATAATTCACATAGCAATAAAACTTGTTTAGATTTTGTAAAGTGAGGGGCTTTGAGATACATGGATGAAAAGCACCACTTTGGGTCTCCAAACCTCTGAAATCAGTGAAGACTTCCTTTGCCTTAAATGGACTTAGGATTTGTTCTTTGGAGAACAAAAAAGACTACAAAGATTCATTGTTTTGCCTTCTCCGTAGCAACGGACAGCATAAAGCCTTTTCCCAGATGTGTTTGTTTAAAGGCTTTATAAGTCCAGTTTAAAAAATGAACTCAAGTTGTAGTTATTGTTTTTATGCTGATTTTTGTGTGTTGGCATTAAAAATGAAATAATCTAGTACAGGGCCACAGAAAATGCAGAAATGTGTATGAGAGAAAATAAATCCACTTTGGAGGGACACAAAACTGGGATAAGTACAAGAGCATGTTAGCTTTTGAAGAATATCCTGGCATAATTGAGAATTCCCATGTAATTCCAGGTCATGTGGGAACATTATGATGTTTTATATGGTTGGAAGATCAATTACTATTCACTGATAATTCTCACTGTGCCCCAGAAGAGAATAATGTGAAAGAGGATTGTGCTGTACATCCTTGAAACTGATCTATCCCAATCTTTTTTACTGAATACTTATTATATTTGGGTTTATATCAGGTATACAGGTAAGCATGGGTGGAGGGAGAGCATGAGAAACAGAGAATTCACCATGGGAGGCAGGATGTGGAGGATCCACATGGGTTAGTGTGGTTTTTTCATTAATATCTCCTCAAATCCCACTGTGAGAGGAATAACAGGTATTTTGACGTGTATATGCAGTTTATTGTACAATGCTGCATGGCTGTATTTATACCCTGCAGGAAGAAAACTACTCCCTAGTAGTTTCTTCTGGGTTTTTTTTTTTTTTTGGTTGGTTGGTTGGTTGGGTTTTTTTTTCTTTTTTTTGCCTGTGTAGCCCTTTGCTTTTATTCAAGCAAAATGCAAGACAAATGTTTATTTTTCAGCCTTTTCAGATCTTGGAAATAATGGTGTATTGAATGTGATTAAGGTGGGAATTACAATTTAAGCAGGGCCATAATTATTGTAGATTTAGATGGCATATTGTACAAATGGCTGTGTGCTCATAATTACAAATTGAGTTTGTTGCACTCTAGGGGTTTATAAACTTTATTTTAGCCATTAAGACATTAAATAGCAGTGATTTATGTAAATTACTGGATAAATCAAAATTTCAGTGTTGCATTTAATCTGTTTAATTATATTTCTATATTAGAAATGAAATAGGTTTAGCTTTAACAGGGAAGGTTGAATGGTCTGAGGGAGTCATTCACTGCTGAGATATTGTAGTTTGAGAGTGATGTTTGTTGGGCAACTGGCTGGAAACTGCGGTGGTCCAAAGTGAATGAAGCAGCAGTCACTGCTTCAGTGAGTGAGCTGCTAGTCACAGTAAGCTCTTCCCGAGGTCAACCAGCCCACTTGCTTCACAGTTATTTTCCTCAAACTTCTGGGCTTGTTTGGAAAGTGTAAAATCACGCTTTAAAATCTTTGTTTACTTCCTCTTCAGAGAGATTTCCCAGTTCCTTCATTTTGCTTAAATTGATCTAACAGAGCAAAGAGCACTTTGTGTAGTGCTTTTAGTTGTGCTCCAACAAATTGCCAGGAATAAGGACAGTAGGGCATGAAAAATTACTTTTTGATCTCATTACACTGCACAAAAAATTTCCACAATATCTTAATGGCAACTTTAACACTAGTTCAGTGTCAACAGCAGCAGGAGGACAGCAGAGAATATACATCCTACTGGTTCTGCCAAAGCTTCCAATACAAATTGCAGATCAATGAAGTGCTATAGAAACCCTCGTTTGGCTCTGTCTTGGTAGAAGAGCTTCTCCTGCCCCAGTCTTCTGGGACTTGAAACATCTGCTCTGTGGGATCAGCACCTCTGCCATCAGGATGGCAAAGAAACTTAGATACACGCCACCAAAAACTTTCCTAAGTCATAGATTTAGAGATCTCCGCTAAATCACCACCTGAGACAGGGTGGATTGTGCAGTGTGGATTACAGTTACTGTTACCTGAGGGAAAATTGAATATACACTTTTGATTATGGTTGAATTAAAATGGTTTTGGAATGTTGAAACATTCACAAAAATATCCCTCCAGAAATAACTGCAACAGGCTGCCTCGACTCAGAAACCACAATGTTGTCTGCGTAGTGCAACAAGAATTTGTTTTTCTGTGTTTAATTCCCCCCATTGGAATACATGCGAGATCTTAAATGTGTAGATGATTTGGGCATTTAATCCCTACATTAAATTTTAACAACATATTCAAGCACCAAGTGATCAAACTAAAATTTTGCACCTGAATGGTCAAAACTAAATTGGGAATTCTGGATGCTTGACATTGATGGGGGGAAAGCCATCTGTAACATCCACACAGTGTTTGGAATGGGATGTGTTTGTATTGCTTGGTTATTTGCTGATCTAGCGTGATCGTATCTGTGGAAGGAAGATTGTGTTTGAAGTGGCTTCAGGAAAGCACATTCTTCAGAAAATTCTGTGACTGCTTTGGAGGTCAGAGCTTTCCAGCCACACTTTCCAGTACGTCTCCTTCAAAGCCCATGCCAAGACTGTCTGCACTTGGTTCCTAAATGGAAACTGGTTTCTGAAGAAGTTGACTTTTGGGAACTGTTTGTGTCTGCTTTGGATTTGTCTCTGTTTACAAGTAGAAACGAAGCTTGATGCAGGAGGCATTGAGTCAGGACCAGAAAAACGTAGGGTTGTTGTGGATCCCAGACGTTCTGCGGGGAAGAGGCTGTCTGGATAATCATTAGATGTTGAAAGCAGGCATTGCAGCGTAAATAGTCTCTGGTTAAGAGTCTTGCAGTGACATTCCTATGAAAACAACCGGTGTAGGTGTGTCCTTCCTTAACGTGTTTGAGTTTCACTGAAAGCTAGTTAAACCCAGGCTTGTTGGAATCTATGCCTAACGCTTCCTTAGGAAACTATGCAGAACACACGATTCTTTTCACCACCCTGAAAGACGTGATCAGCCCTCATGGGATGTGTAATATGAGATGTCGTATGCACAGCTTTGCGCTGTGCTCCTCCTTGCACGGCGGTTCGCCTGAGTGACATTTTCAGTTCCTGACTAAAGTTTCCCTAAACTACAGAGCTCGGCCAGCGGAGCTTTATTGTGTTATTGCAGGGTATGAAGCTGTGGGGAGGGTGTGTTGCGATTTTGTTGTCGGGGGGCCGGGGGCCTCTCGGGCAGGGCTCCGGCGGGCACCGAACGAGGGGCCCCCGGGCACGGCGAGCGGGGTGAGGGCGGCTGGCCCGAGGGCAGCCCTTGGAGAACCGTGCTCGCCGGAGCCGCACGGTGAGGGGGGTGAGGGCAGCCCCTGGAGAATCGTGCCCGGGCACGGTGAGGGGCGTGAGGGCTGCTGGAGCGAGGGGATCTGCAGAGCCGCGCGTTTCCCGGGAATCCCGCCCTCCACGCGTGCGCCCTGCCCGCTTCCCTGCCCCTCCGCCGCCGGCGGAGGGGAGCGGGCTCGGGGCGGGGCGGCCCGAGGGGCGGCTATGGTGGCGCGGAGCTCCCCGCCCGACACTCCGGCCTGGCCATGTGGTGCCTGCACTGCAGCTCGGAGCGGACCCAGTCGCTGCTGGAGCTGGAGCTGGACAGCTGGTGAGCGCTGCCGAGGGGTGCGGGGGTGAGCCCCGCTGCCGCACAAAGGGCTCCGCGCCGCCGCCGCTGCCCGCGCTCGCGGCGGGGCGGTGCGGGAGGACGGGATTGCCGTGTCCTGCTGGCGCTGGGGGCACGCTTGTGTCGCTGGGCATTGTCCCTAGGCATTGTCCCTGGGGTCGCCCCTGCTGTCCCCGGGATGTGTCCGGGTCGCAGCGATGTGGAGCTCGTTCCCCGTGTCTCGGCTCGGAGCGGGGACAGGCGGAGGCTCTGCCGGAGCCGGGGGTTAAATCCTCTCCGCGGTTTAGCCGGGCGGCCCCGCTGCTCTCTGCCGGCTGTGGGTGACAAGCAGAGCCGTAAATCATCGGCGGCTGTGGCAGCAGGCTGTGAGCTGACCTGGCTCCAACACCGATGTGTAAGCACAGCTTTTCGGGAGAGAGCGAGGAATCACATGATTTGTGTCAAACCAGTGTGGGTTTGACTGCAGAGCTCTGGTACGGGCTGTTCCCGGTGTCTGGGACCGGCCAGAGAGCTGGCCTTGTCCTGGCTCCATGGGAAGGTGTGTCACACTCAGAGGGGTAAATCAACATTTGCCGCTCGTGCCCTCAGCCAGAAACGACGATAAAGGAAAAAACAAAAAGTTTAGTTCAAAGGCTTTTAAAGTACAGATAGTTGAATAACTGACACAGGAGAAACAGAGTGGGATTTGTCATGTTAACACATACAGTCCCTATTGTAAGGATGTTCTTAACTACCAAAATAACGTGTGTCAAAAGTACAGCAACACAGAACTCTGTTCATGAGCTGCCTGAAAACTCCAGGCACAAACGAGTTTTTTTCTGGTGTGGATTTATGATAAAGTAAAAAAGTTATCCTGCACTTGCAGGATAATTTATCTCCGATGCGTCATGGAAGTTCATTCCACGAAGTAATTCAGCCAAATGCTGAGCTGTTTGACTGTTAAAAGAGTATTCAATTTAGCTAAAGATAGAAAACATCTTAAATTGGGTGTGGGCATGTGTGGAAAAATATAAAAGGAGGAAATGACTGGATTCAGTGTAACTATGTATGAATGCAACAGTTGCTTTTCTAGAAAAAAAAAAGAAAAATATTTTTTATAAAGAAAAGTGTTTCATAGTACAGTTTAGTCATACATTTAATGATCCTTCAGCCCATTTTTTACCCTTAAGGAAAAGAATGTGAGTTGCCTATGTGGAGTTGGTAATGTTTGCAGAAGTGATGTTACCTTTGCATGGCTTGCTAAAACATAATTAATAACAGTTACTTTAGTGACACATTTGCCTATTACACAGTAACAGTCTGTTATTCATCATTGTTTCAGGCTTTTTTCCTCCATTTGTACATTGCTTTGCATTTCCTTTCAGTTAAACTTGATTATTCTGCCTGATGTGCTAAAAGAGGAATTGCTGACTACTTAGTTTGGATGGTTGTATTTAACTGTGTCTATTCTTGTGGCAGATATCCTTCATATAAACACAGGATTCATTACATCTATTGAGTGCTTTGGGAGAACTGCAGCCATGCTGAATAAAACGACCCATTTCCCGTTTTACTTCTACTTTTGTGGCAGATTTGGTTTTGCTGTTGAGATGTCCTGTTCTAGTTCCTGAAAGATATTGAGAGTACTGTTACAAAGTAGTCAGCTGGGCTTTTTTTTTCTCCTGGTTAAATAGAAGCTCAATGTTCAAGTTTCCCAACTTGATAGAAGTCATTTATCATGCTTTTTTTTTTTTTTTTTTTTATTTCTACTAATCTGAAATACTTCATTATCATCTAAGATACTGTAATCCAAGATCCGGAGCTGACCAGTGAAAACCATAGTGCTCCATGTATCAACAGCATACAGTTTCTTTGCCCCTTTAGAAGCCCTCTGGGAATTCTGGTGCAGTTAATAAACAACCTGCAGTTCAGTTTCATGAAATAATATGCAGCTTTCAGGTAAGGAAACCCAAGGATTCTGTTTTTGCCCTTAAACGTGCAAATACCAAGTTGAACAGTAACTCTGATTTGTTGTTCCTGTTAGAGTCTTGTATTGGAAGGTTGCAGGGTCTGGATCCAGGGAGTGCCTGCTGGTCAAGGAGGCCTTCTCTGCTGGAGAAGGTGCCTTCACCAGTGGCACCTGAGTGTTTGCTGAGTGTTTGTTCTCTGGAGAAATGGGAAGTGATTTCTTAGGATTTCATGGCCTTACATGGGTGTTGTCACCATGTGACCATTTCATGTTTTCAAAATTAAAAATCTTTCAAGAGAATCTGTTCATACGGCTGTAGAAAGTGTTTCTCCCAAAACTGGGTCTTCATGAGGAGAAAACTTTTCCATTGCTTGGAGGCTGAGGTTGTTTCATGCCTTTGAGGGTGTCAAGAGCAGTGCAAGGACTTCGGGTGGAACAACTCCTTTGAAACAACAGTTTACCTTCATACTGATGATGTTTTCCCTGGAGTCTAAAGATGTCAGCTCAGGGCTCCAACTCTGCAGAGAGGCAAATCTCATAATGGTGTAGCTGATTAGCACACTTGGGTGATTGCTCTTAGGATGCTGCAAACTGTGCCTGCCCTGAGCACCAGTGAGAGGGAGATGAATAACAAAAGCTGGTCTAGAGGTAGTCAGTGCTCTGGTGGTGGATGCCATTACCTGTAGGTATTAAACAGCTGCTTACATACTTCAGTTGTGTTCCTTGGTGTTTAACACCACTGTTCAAAGTCCAGTAAAACCTTGGGACACAAGTGCTGCAAGTGTGGAGCTGCTTTCTGAGTGAGCTATGAGGCTTCCAGTTACTGCAGGATTCTGAGAGGTGCAAAGGAGGGTTTAAGGTACTGCATTTTTGAATATTGGATTTTTTTTTTTTTTATTGTGAAGCTCCACAGCCTGAGTCTGGATTGTTGTACCTTTTCATTGCAAGGATTTACCATAATTCATAAAGGTCTTTCAGGATGCAATTTTTTTTTTGCTCCCTCAGCATTTACATGGTTCTTCCTCTGCTAGACCCAATGGTAATTTTATCATTAATTTCAGAGTCAAGCATATTTTAATCACACCAGCTGTCAATCAGTTATTTCTTTTAATGTTTATTTAATAATAGAACTGCAGGAGACCTCAGAAACTGTAACCAAGGTGGAGCCCCAATTGCTCTGTTACAAATTAAATTTGTGAGGATGTGCCCATAACCCAGACGCTGCCTGATCCACAGAAAACTGGAACTATGAGGAAGGTGGCTCCTGAGTTAGGGGGGAAATTGTGTTGCTGCATTGCTTTTGTGAACCGTGCTTTGTTTAGATGTCATTTGTATTTAAACAGGGTACAGGCCACAAGCCAAATTCATATTCCTGAGTTTGCTGCTTTATTTCTGTTGCCTCAGAAGGCTGTGTAGTTACAAGAGCAGAATCAGCCCTGTGTTTGGGGCTAAAAGTTCACTTTCAGTATCTTGTATATTGCCATTTTATGACAAAAATTATGTAAATACAGGTTTTGTTTAATTCATGCATCTTTGTTATGCAAAAAACAGTTACTGATCATTGGCATTTTTTGCAAGACTTATTAATAAAAAATATTTTACTTACATAGCTCCTCTCATGTCTTCTGGGAATCCATTTGAAATTTATTTAGGTTCCATTTAGGGTACAGAAAGAGATGGCAACTTCACTGCACTGCTGTGATTTAACTCCAGGTTTCCAGAGAACAGATGCTGCTTTAATCCACTGTAGCACAAAGCCCCAGTATTACGTTAAAGGGGAATGCAAATTTAGCTAAATAAATCCTTTTGCTTCCTTACAATAGACAAAAGACTAAAATCATTCTCATGAAATAATTGTAGTGATGTCTTTAATAAAAATAAAGTTTAAAAGACAATCTTTGGTATGATAAAAAAATCAGACCATTTAGTCCCTGTGAGAGAAGCAGAAAACTAGAATGATGAGTTTGATCACTTTTATTACAGGAAACTGATGTGTTATATCTGTTAATGAGATTCTTTCAGTAGTTCAGTGTCATCCCAGTTAAACTTGTGCTTATAAACAAAGGACACAATTCCCAGTTGCCTTCTGCTGTGCAAGCACAAACAAAATGCCACAGCTATGATCTGACTTGCATTTGCATCAGTGGCTACACACAGGGCATGGCCATAGAAAAAGAATCCTAAGCTTCTTTTGAGGGATGCTTGCACTATTTAGTCCAAAAAATTCTTCCAGTGGCCCATAAAACTCACCAGATTAACAAGGATGGATATGTCATGAACACAGAAAAAGAAAACCAACTTCCTTCAGTTTGTTAATATATCCATGACCTTTCCAGTCATCCCCACACAAGGCAAAGGTAGCAAGGATGCAAAGCTCAAGGGAATGTTTGCAGCCAGCCCTGACTGCACTACAGGAGCATTCACAGTTTGTTTTTAACTTAATTTTCACTCCCCTTTTGCTTTATGGCAGAATGTGCCCAGCTCCATCCGAGATCACACGGAGAGCTAGAAATGGCAGTGGGACCCCGAGCTGGGTTTAACTCGAGTGCAGTGATGCTTTTTAGTAGCCTGAAGTGGGAATGGTTATAGGAGAGAGGAATCCATTGTCATGGTCAGGTTGGGACAGGCCATATCAGTGCCTGCACAGAATTCCAAGGGTACACCCATGGGAAGGAATGGATGATTTAGTTGGAAGCTGTCCTGCCTTTAAAGACAGTACCAGAGGCAGGGTTTCCCTCCTAGTTTGGGGGTTGTGCTCAGGAAGTCACCCTTCAAATCAGAGGGAGCATTGTTCCTGATCCAACTGCAGCTCCCAAGGATCTGAGTACAGAGAACAGGCCTGCATAAATCCCTGACCTTCTGGTCATGTTGCAGCCTAAGAATAGGTTTTCCCTCAATCTAACTTCACTCTGTTTTCTCAATCAGGAATAAAATTATTTTTCTTTCTGTGTGGTTCTTCATTATAGTAATGTTCTATGAGTCGACTGTTGAATTTCCATTCTAGAGGTGTCTGAGGTGATTCTTGTGCTTTAAAGTTACCTTTTCACAAGGTCTTAAATGTTAGATAATCTCAGCAGTTCTGGGATTCATGAAAGGAACTTCATTATTTTTGTTTATATTTTCTCTTTTGTATTTTACTCTGTGAGTCTTGTTTAGAAGATACCAGCGATGTCAAGCATTAGTAGAAACTGAAGAAGGAGCTGATTTTAATACTGTTAGATATGAGAGAATGGGACTCCACAGCTGATAATTTCCTGTTAATACTAGTCATTAATGCCTTGTGAAGTGAGAGAAAACAGAGCATTACCTGGACTTAATGGAACTTGTCCCAAATAATGACAATATGGTGCAAACTTGAATTTTTTATTTGTTATTAAGAAGTCATTAAGATGTTTGTGATTAGGTTAGCCTAGAAAAAAAATATTCCAGGTTTTCCTACCACAGTGTAGCATGTTATACAAGACCATTTTTCACTGTCTTTGGTTGAGATTTTCAAAATCTGTCTTTGCACAACATCACATTTTCATTTCACAAAGTGGTGACCCTTGTTTTCAGGAACTGGGCTTCTACCCCGTCCCAGAAGTCACTTTTCCATTGTGGAGAGATCTGTGAACTTTGCCGTGATGAAGAGCCTACAGATGACCAAGAGTTACCCAAGTTGTGTATTTTAGACTCATGTCCTGTTGTGGTTGAGCAGCCTCCTGTGCTGCATCCCCATCACAGGTACTGTCACAGAATATTCCTGAGCTGGGAGGGACCCACAGGGATCCAACTCTAAGCTAAAGGCAGTGCAGGGTGTTAGTGGTTCTGGTAGCCAGCAGTGCTGGGCAGCTGTGCTGCACCCAAAGAAGCTGCAACATGCCCTGCACAGCCCAGAAACTGCTCCTCTTCTCTGTGTGTGCAGTAAAAGATTTCCGAGGCAGGAATTCCTACCTGTGTTACTCTTTCATTGTCATCAGTGAGGTGAGTCAGAAGTTCTGTTGAAAGCCTACACTTAATTCCTCTCTGACAGAGAAAGAGCTGTAAAATGTATAGATTCAGCATAATGGAGAGGAAATGTAAAAGGAAGGAAGTTTGTGAATGAGAAAAAGCATCTGTCAGCTCTTCAGCTGATTTAGAGGTTATGAGCAATCTTCTGAGGTCCAGATTCTACAGGAGTAAAGACTTATGTGTGGTATCTTTGAGTTTGTCTGCAAATACCGTCTGTGTTTGAACACATTGCCTTGAATCTAAGCATCATCTACCACGCTGTCTTTTCCACCAAGCCCTATACTTCCAACAAAAAAATCTCCTATTATTTGGTTTCCTTCCACACTATGTTCTGTACACTCTGATCTAAACCTTGGGTGTGCAGCAGAGGATAAAAGCTCAGTTTTATGAGGATGCCTGTGATAACAGAGAGGTGAGCAGTGCTCCTGTTCCAGTGAGTTACAACATCTCTCTCCTGGTGTGTGCAGAGTGCTCAAGGCCAGTTCCTGCTCTCACTGGCTGGGTAACAACACCCTGAGCTTCACTGGGAGCAGGAACAAGTGCTGTGTTCTCATCCTTTTCTTTCCTGCCTGCTGAGAGTTTCCCATGCCCATTTGCACTTAAACATTTCAAAATTATGTTGTTGTCCCTTAGAGAAAACTGGTAGGTTTTAATTCTCTTTTTGGGTTGGTTTTTATTTTTTGAGACTTGGCACAGCCAAGCTGGCAGTCAAAGTGGAGGGTTTGTGCAGTGTTTAAAATGGAGTGGGACTTTTATATATACTTTCAGATTCATTTAGATCAGTGAGAGGTTTCTCTGATCAGACTCGTAACAGCCCATCCTTCTTTTGGATTGGCTTTTTAATGTATTTTACTCTGTAATTTCTTGAGTTTTATCTGTAATTACAGAAGGAAGTCAACCAACCACTAGAAGTTGAACAGTCCCTTTCTGATTTTAAAAGAAGGTAATTTTGGCCAACTATTTCTTAAATCCTAGAGAGACAGCAAAGTATCTCATGTACATCAGTGACATTGTTTGAAAGCACAACTCATTAGATAATAACAATATATGATAAATTATTAAAAGGAAATCCTTTGGTTGTTCTAAATAGATCCTTTTGTATAGCAGTCATTTGCTACAGAAGTTAAAATATAGTCTAAATGAACACAGTTGTTAGTGCTCTGAGACTTTACTCAATGCAGTGTCCAGTACAGGAAGATGGTTTTGTTTTCATTTCTGCTGCATGGACCCTCTGCATGCTCTTTCTTTATGCTGGTTCTTAATTTCCCTCACAGAGATACTGGGAAAGACTGCTCTGCTCCGAAGTTGTTCTTAGTGCTCTGTACTGTGTCCTATTTGTAAGCATTTCAAAAAGTGCAGGGGCAAACCTTTAAAATGTGTTAAGTGTTAGGCTTTATTCGACCTAATTTGATTTATATTTATTTTTTATTATATTGATTTGATTTATATTAATTTGATTTATATTTGGTCTAAGTTGAGATAGTTTTAACTATCTATTTAACTAGAACGTTCTAGGTATGAACTTTCCGGGCCTAAAATATTGACTCATTGAACAGGATTTTGTTAAGCATCTTCAAAGTAGTTCATGTTTCTATCATACATGGAGCAGAAGAAGGGAAAGAAGAGTTTTATCCACCAAGACCTGACTGGGAAGAGGACATCAGTGCTCGTCTCTGACAGAACCTGATTGCCAGCAAGCTGATTGCTCAGCAGCAGTGCTATTCTGTCACCTCTTCCTGGGACAGGCTTGACACAACAGCTGAAGAGGTGAAAGAGGAGGGTGGCTGGCACAGTACACCAAGGATTCTTGCATTGTATCAAACGCTGCTTCAGCTGTGTATGCAAATCAGGGTTTTTCAGCTGCAGGCACTAAATCTTCCTTTTTAAACTTAGCAATGTCTGAAGGGCGTGTCATATAGACAGTGGAATGTGTGCCAATATCTTGCTATCTTCAGTACATGTCATATATAGTGTGGGTTTGCTAAATTAAGAGGATTTCCACTGCTGAATGGTGTATCTAAATAAATTGTAAATAGTTGAGGTCAAATTCTACTACAGCTGCATTGAGAAACTCCACAATTTTTTCAAGCTTATCATATTGTGTAAAAGTTTGCTTATTAGGGAGAGGACAAAGTCTGCAGTGGGAGGTAGACCTTCACAGATTTTGTTAAGTGATCCATCTCACAGACATGACAGTTACATTAAAATTGTTAGCTTTAGTCCATGTAAGAAGCAGAGCATCCTTTTGAAGCATACAGGGCATTTTCGGATGTTAACGTATTTTACGCTGACACATCAAAAAAAAGAACTGGCCATAAAAAAAACTTCAAACATTCTAAAACTCAGACTGATTTCAACCACAAGCCTCAAATTATCACCCCAAAGTCATCTTTTAATAATACTCATATTTTAAAGAGTTCTTGCTGAATTAACATATGCTGGGTGATGATTGACACAGATTGGCAACAAGTGATGCTGGCTGACTTCACCTGAGGCAGAAGTGAACATTTGTAAGCCGTACCCAGGTTCTGTTGACGCTGCCAGTCCCCTTGTTACTTTTGCTAAATAATGACAATAAAATACAGTTTTGCCTTCAGCAGTGAAGTTCATGAGCCATGGAATGGTACTGGGGAGGGTTGGTTGGGTGAATTCTTCTGTGCATTCTTGTGTCTGATGGCCAGTATGCTGTCACTGTTTGACAAAGGTGATCTGAGAGCTGGTGTGCTCCATGGAAGCTGAAGATAGTCTCAATAAGCTTTTCCCAAAGGGATGTTCTTAGTTCTTAACCCAGTTGTTTTATTGCCTAAAATGGGTGGGTTGTCATTTGGCTCTATTTCCATCTCACTGCTGTCCATCTCCATGTCAGAAGATACAGTGCATTCATTCCTGCATTCTGTTTCTGTGGGGAGAAATAACTTCTCATCTTTCACTTTGCTCTCTGCTGCTACTGATGGCATCTAAGAGTGTGGGTCAAAATGCCCTTTTCCTAAAAGCGTTTTTATTAATGCCTTTTATGGGGTTATTTAGTGAGAATTACAGGTTGGCAGTGTCCAGGGTATGGGCACTGGGGTTCTTGTGTGGCTTGGGAATCAGGGCTTGGAGCAGGGAGCAGCTGCAGGTTTGCAGGGCGCTCAGGGGTCCCTGCCTGTGGAGCTTTGCCCTCCCTCAGTGGCTCTCAGACTGTTTGACTCAGGTTGCTGTTACTGGCACTCTTAGCACAGAATATTACAGAATAAGTGAATGCTTTGTTAGGGTTTGCTTCTGAGACACATGCAAATGGTGTCTGGATTTTTCTTGCAATGATATTTAACTTCAGTAAGATGAATTACCTGGGACATTACTTTGATGTGCATTCAAAGGTTTCATTTGTTTTGAACAGAAACAGCTGAATTGAGAGTGCATTGGAAGTAAAACACATTGGTCAATATTTCTTTCCTGGATCAAAGCTTTTGTCACTGCCTGTGAATGCTGTTGTCCATCATAATGGCTTTGAACTCTTGGCAGGGTGTATTTGAAGGTAGATTGGTTTGTTAATGTTATTGTGCTTATTGAATTCAGGGATTTGTGTAAGTTCTTAATATAATTGACTTCTGTTTACTAGACAGCACAAACCAGACAGGGCAATAAGGACTAGATTCTAGTTCAAACTGCATTAATAATAAACTTCTGCTCAGATGTTCTCACTCCAGTGGGGAATATTGTATTGGGGGGTGGAGAAAAAGGCTAAACCATGGCTTGTGTGAAATACATATGGCCAGTTCTGCATTTTGAGAAGTTAATGGAGAACATTTGGTGGGGTAATTGGAGATAATACAGTGCACACATCAGAGCTTTAATTAAATGTACCTCCTCGTTTATGGCAGAGAGCAGCACAGGTCCTGAAGCATGAGGCAGCTTTGAAGCAGTGGGGTGTACCCTGTGCCAAAGGAGTACTTGTGTGAGGTGAAGTTGTGTGGGGAGGCACAGCTCTGGAGAGCAACTGTCACTTAAAATTACACATTCAAACCAGGGCTTCATTGCACTTGTAAAGCAAAGTTATGTGCAAGAAATTAACTTCTGGAGAGGTTTGTTCCTACATGGAATGCTCACATTTGGCCTAAACATTTTTGCTATTTGAGTGGTTTGTTTCAGCCGTCATGTTGGAAGTGTCTGGCCATACCAGCTGCTGCAGCAGCTGCCATCCTGCTTCTCTCTGTTACCCACTTAGTTCCATGGGCGACTTCTGGTCTGCCAGAAGGTAGAGAATTTGGATATATTTCAAGTGGAAATCTAAAATTAGGAGTTAAGATCACAGTTTGACTGGTTTTAACCTCCACATTTTAAAAGGAGATAGTTGGTGTAAAACAGATGTGTAGTAATTCTTCCTCCCTGGGCATTTGGACCTGTTTATACAGAATATTTATTTTTGAGTGAGGCAGAAGTTTTACTGGAAGTGATGTTTATGAAATGAGATTTTAATGCAAAAAGCTTTACTCTGTGGTTTGCATTTAAATCCATCTCATAAATCATAAGGCAGAGTCCCAAATAGGTATCTGGATACTTCAGCTGTGGACGTGTTGGTGTTTATGGACAGAAGTGTTTCTGGGACAAGGAAGATGAGTTTGCTGAATTGTTCTGTGAGTAGATGTGACTTCAAGGGAACCAGCTTTACATGCATTTTTCCCTGAAGAGAGAAATAAATTATATGGATCCAGAGAAAAGCAGGCAAGTGAGAGAAGGGTGGATTTGGCTGAGGAATTTTATGAAGAACCACTCATGCAAATGCTCCACTGTTGCAACAAATAAAATAAAGCATCGATTCTTCATTAAGCTCAGTTTGAATTCAGGCTGTGCTGACTACCTGGAGTTTTACTGCTGCTCTACCACAGCCCTGCTTTAAAACCTCCCTGCTTCCCAAAGAGCAGAGCCCTTGGATTGTCATGGCCAAGCTGAGTGGCTTTATCACCTTGCGCTGACTAGAATTTTAAGCTGGATGTGTTTTTGTTGCTGTATTTGTAATAGTCATGCTGCCTTTCCACAATGTAGAAGAAAA
This sequence comes from Chloebia gouldiae, assembly GCA_003676055.1. Lineage (NCBI taxonomy): Eukaryota > Metazoa > Chordata > Aves > Passeriformes > Passeridae > Chloebia > Chloebia gouldiae. Next base: position 360,594 of record QUSF01000151.1, read on the forward strand.
TTAATTTATTCTGTATACCCTTGAATTTGTGTTCATGCTTCTAAGGATCTGAAATGCTAAGGAAAAATCTTTAAAGATGTAACAGCACAAACTTATTATATTGTCATACTTCTCTTTGTGTCCAAAACAGTTCTTTAACAGGATTAATATAATGCTGATTGGTTCTCATGTGTGTACTATCCAGTTGTTATGGCCTGTTTTCAATTTCATGTCTTTATATTATACTGTTGAATGTCCATTCTGTAAGTGTTATGAAAATAATACTGATTTCAGAGAATGCTCATTGTAAAACAGCTTCTCAAGCATTTGCTCTGTTCTGCTGGGAGAGTCTTCTTGGTTCTGTTTTAGAATGTTGCATGTAGTTTGGGTTTAGCATTTGCATTATTTAGAAACATGTTTCATTTCTTTGTTCCAAACTAAATTTGCAGCAAGCTGGTTTGAACATTTGGGTGATTTCTGTAAGCATATGTTCCCATTATCTTCATATTTTAGTTCTAAAAATGCACAGGGACACTTGACTGCTTGCAAACTGGGGGGTTTCTGGGGTGAGAGGCAGCAGTGAATAATTCCTTGCATGTGATGTTATTGTTATATACTTCCTTTTTATATGAATGTAGTTCTAAAGATAAGGTTCTGAGCCTCAGGAGGAAAGGGGCTTTCTGCTTTTCTGGTTATCAAATGTCTGTCTTTCATAGAATAAATTCTCTGGCAGATAAATTCTTATGCCTCTGCATCCAAACCAGCAGCTTCTCTGGTCATTTCACTATTAGTCAGTGGAAGAGATAAATCCATACTTATGGAAAAGCTTGGGGTTTGCTCCTTACTGGAATTCAGATATTTTTTAATATTTCCATTTTAAGCTCAAATGTTGAAGTTCTCTTATTTCTGAAGTTTTGTCTTTACTGTGCCTTTTTTTTTTCCCTAATAGTTTGGCAAGATTTGAAGGAAAAGGAAGGTGTGACTATAAAAACAAAAAATAGAGAATGACAGTAGGTAGTCAAACATCCTGAGTAATATGTTATTGTTTTAAAATATGGTAGTGGATTTAGCATACTGGTGCTAATTGCAGCCTTTGTGATTAGAAGTAATAACTGAAAGTGTTAAATGAGAGCCAGGGAAGAAAAGACCTGCCAGGCTTGTGCTGCTAAAATGCCTGGAGAGGAAATGTTTTGCTTTGGTCATGGCTAACCACACAACTAGAGAGGGGGAGAGGAGACAGAGCTTCTTCTTATTAGGTAGCTCTTGAAAGGAACTCATCCCTGAATTTTGGGAAATGACTGTAAAATCAGGACCTTTTTCTAGCAACAGCAGCTCCTCCCCTTTTTGTCAGTTGGATTTTTTTATCTGTAGTACAAGCTGAGGTTTATGCAGGAAGAAATTTTCAGTTTTTGATCAAATGTGATTCAGTCAGTGCTGGCAACTGTTTCAAAAAGTTATTTAGTTGTATAAAGTTTTTCAGTTTTTATATCTTAATTTTTTTAATGCAATCTCATATTAATAATACAAATTATTTTTAAATATTTCATTTTCATTCTTTAGCTGTTCCATTCTCTGTTTCTTTGTAAAATACTTGCAAGCAGCCTTTCACTTTTTCTGCCTTGGCAGTTAATGAATGTCCATTTTTTGCTGAAACAGGAGTGCAATAAAACAGTTGAACTTATAGGTTAAATTCAGCTGTTTTGCATTCTCCTAATATTACACAATTAGAATATTCAACTGATTGTTGGGCTCACTAGTAATATGCAGTTGCACACTGTAGGGAGGTAAACCAAATTAATCCACTGGAATTTTTTTTAAACAATGAAATTGTCAGTAATTGTACTGGACATGTCTGGTAGGTAGCAGATGCCTTCAAATTGGAGAACTTTATTAAGAAGCTGTTCCTAATTCCAGTTGGGACTTTTAATTAACATTTCTTTAACATAATATATATGCATGTATATATATATATATATGGTAAAAGCATAAGTAATAATAGTTAACAGTATTACATTGTCCATTTTTGTAGTGTGTTTAATATACTTAATTTCTCACCCATCAGAGAGAGGCAGTATGTGCAGGGTGTGGAAGTGAAGCAGTGCAGGAGAGGTGTCTCAGCTATTCCCTCAGTCCCAGGGAGACTTCTCCTGTTGTTGCTGCAAGCCTGGAGCAGAACCCTTGACATTTTTGTGTGTTGGCAGTTTTAATAAGTGCATAGATAAAAACCACCCTCGTAACCCTGCATTGACTGCCTCGTGTTCTGAGTCTGGGTAGGAGTTACAGAATTCTTGGGTTGGAGAAGCCCTCCCAGGCCACTGAGTCCAACCATTCCCCAGCACTGCCAAAGCCAGCCCTGCCCCATGTACCCCTGTGCCACAACCACACAGATTTTAAACTGTCCCACCCACGGAACAGAGCACCTGTCCAGAGCAGCCAGTTTCTCCAGGAGAAGGCTGGGAGGAACAGTGCCAAAGGCTTTGCTGAGGTCCCAGCAAGGTAACATCCACAGCCTGTCCCTCACCACTAAAGCAGGTCACCTTGTCACAGGAGGAGAGCAGGTTGTTCAGGCAGGACCTGCCTTTCCCAGCCACAGGCTGGCCAGGCCTGATCTCCAGGTTGTCCTGTATTGACACTCAAGGTGACCTGCTCCATGACCTGCCCAGCACTGAGGTCAGGCTGGCACATCTGGAGTTCCCCAAACTCCTCCTTCCACCCTTCCTACAGTGGGTGTTTTATGTTTGATAACCTCCAGTGGGCCAGGCCTGCTGGGAAGTGCTGGGAGCTGGCTCAGTGAGTGCAGCTGCCAGCTCTGTGCTGCTCCCCTCCGTGGAGCAATCCAGCTTGACATCCTTACAGCTTCACACAAGTCATATTTGTTGACGTATTTTTCTTCTCCAAACATATGTAAAGTAGAAGAAGTAGAAAGCAAGCTGCTTTTCTTTGCCAGTGAAGTTTGACTTTAATGAAGTAATTCATATGGAGCTTGGGCTGCTCCAGGGAGGCTGGGAAGAGCTGAGTGGGGGCAAGCCTTAAAGCCTGTGCACGTGTGTTTGCTTGGGGGGCTGTTGTTGTGCCTGTTGCAAAAGGTAATTACTTCCATGCTTCAAAGGTCAGGTGGCAGGGAATAGGCCCATGAACAAAATGAGGTCAAGCATTAGTCAGTCAAGCATCACATTTATATCTGGAAAAAGTACAAAAGGCAAACTATAAATTAAGAAGAAATCCTTAACTTTAGTCAGAACTCTGGGCAGACATCCTTCCAACTTCTGATTAGGGCAGTAGCCTTGTTTTTGAGAAAAAGGTTAAGGGATTCATCGAAGCTAGCATTATTAAAATGTCAACAGGAGGTTATAATCAGCATGGAAGGGTTATTAAATAGTTCACAATGCAAGGGTGAGGAAGGCAGAAAACGTCAACAGAGCCTAAGAAGATAATTCCAGCCTTCCTGTTGAAAACAAATTTGCCATGCTTGTATGGAAAGTACTTACAAATAAACTTGCAGCTAGGATGTGATGTCCAAAATAGCATAGCTAACAGCTGGCAGAACAGAGGAAGGAATGTCAGTGTTTAAAGAGAGAACGTGAAGCAACTGGGTATCATACCATGTCTTTAATGGATGCTTCAGAGAGAATAATCTGTTTGTTTTTAGCGGGTGGTTACACAGTTTCAATGTCACCGGCAGAACTCTGGATAGTTTATAATTTTTAAGTTGAAAGCCAGCTGTATCACAGAGGGAAAGGGATTAGTTTCCTGTCAGCTTCCTTTTTGGAAAAAGCAATGTGTGCACGCTGCAAATATTTCCAGCTTGGGCTAAGTATGTTTGAAAATACTTTTTGGTTGGAGTAATATTTTGATGGGCAAAGAGAGAGGGCTTGCTTTCAGTTTTACATGTTTATGGAAGCATTTTAAGAAATCTAAGGGCCTTTTTTTTTTATCCTTCCCTTTAAAAAGTACAAACTGTTCAAGAGTACAAACTGGGAGAGTTTGGCCAGGGTTAACCCTCAGCTCTTCAGTGAGTGAAGAACATTCTTTCAGAAATTGCTCTGTACTTTTTGAAGGGACAGCTGAGAGAGACAACAGGAGCGATTTGGTTTTTGAGTACATATGAATGAAAGAAAAAAAATACAGGGTGTGGTGGGAATGTGGAGTTTTACTTCTTTGGAGTTTTGATGTATCGTTCCTAAACAAAACATAGGGGAAGTGCTGCTTGTATTGTGAAGTGTTTACTGAGTCTTTTGAAGGATTTTTTTAAAAAGTAAAATTTCGTTTTTCTGCCAATGCTCTGTGTACACAGGATGAGATAGACAGTAAATAGTTCTGTGAAACATGAAAAGATGGAAGAGTGAAAGTACATGTATTGCAACGAGTGCCCTCCTGCAAATACAACCCAAATACAAATTACTGTTAGTCATCACTTCTTCACAATACACCTAGGGCTCTGTTTAAAAATGTTTCCTATTGTGTGCAACCCTTTTAATATAAAAGGTATTTTTCCTTTCCTTTCCTTTATTCCTTAGCAATAACAGAATTTTTGTGAAAACAAAGTAGTCTCTTTGCCAGATAGGTGCTGTTGAGCTTTCTTCACCTGAAACCATGTTGCTTTTTATTAGCCAGAAACACTGTCCCTTGGGATGCTTTTATTCCAAAACCTGCCAAAAGTATCCCATGGGATCAGTCTTTCACTAGCAAGGAAATAAATGAGATTTCTCTTGCAAGTACTTTTTCCCACCTTTAGTTTTTAGAAACATCATAGCTCTCAAGATCCATTAAATTCCAATCTCCACGAAAGTAATCCTTCTATGTCAAATTGTAATATAAGGGTAAGAAAATATTGCTTTAATTGGTCAAAGCAAAGAAAGACACAAATAAACATCTGTCATTTTGAATAGAGAAGCTTGGAAATAAGCAGTCTTATAAGAAATTAGAAGTTTTCATTCCTTTTACAGAGTAGCTCCTGAGTGACTTACTCAGGATGTTATTATTAATTAGTGCATAAAGTTAAATAATGCTTGAAACCTCCATTCTTCTGTTTGACTCATGCTCTAAAGATGTCACGGGCATGACAGATTGAGATTTGCAAAAACTACAGCAATAACTGCAGCCAAAACTGTGCTGCTTGTCATGAAAGCCACATTACCTGTAACAGCTGCACGTGAACATCAAAACTTTCTAGATGCCTACACAAAATGAAACTAAAGCAGAACTGTGCTGTTTGCTGTTGAGAATTTTGGTGTGCTGGGCTCACCCGAGACTTTTGCTGTCTCTCGTTTGTTGTGCAGCGTTGAGGGGGAGGCTCCCAGCAGCGAGACCGGCACGTCCTTGGATAGCCCCTCCGGCTACCCGCAGGGCCCTATAACGCACAGCTCCGCCCTGAGCCCCGAGCACTACGAGCACCCCTACGGGCTCTACTCCATCGCGCCGGGCCAGCAGCGAGCCCGCCGGCCCAAGCTCCAGCACTCCACCTCCATCCTGCGCAAACAGGCCGAGGAGGAAGCCATCAAGCGGTCCAGATCGCTTTCGGAGAGCTATGAACTCTCTTCAGACCTACAGGATAAGCAGGTATTTGAGCTCTGGTACCTCATTTGTGTCTGTCATTTGGGAGAAGTCTTTTCTAGCATCACTTCAGCTGGAACTTTGAACCCCATTATTCTTTGTCCCATACATCTTTCCCACCTCCTAGAGAAAAGTGTAATAGATATTAACAGATGAATTAAGATTTAACAGATTTAACAGTTAATACTGTTAAAAGTAAAAACAGTTCTTGGAACTGAGATTTTATGCTTCAGGAGCATACTAGAATGTAATTGTACAAAATGTTTTTCTAAGAAAATGAGTAATTTTGAAACCTGTGTGTTTTTGTTGCCACAGAAAGGAAGGAAGAACTTATTGCAACTGATATTCTCTTATATCTGTGAGGTGAATTGATATACTTTTGTGTTTTATGGTGGAATTTGCAGATGACTATTCCGTTCATCATTGGAGTTTTGAGTTTTTACTTTGAAAACCAGTATATATAAAGTACAATAAAGTGGTTACAAGAGTTACATGTTTTTGTGAGACTCTACCCTTGTCCCAAGCTGCACGAAGTGACGAGGGGTGTGTGTGTTGCCTGGCAGGTGGAGATGCTAGAACGGAAGTATGGGGGCCGTCTGATCACCAGACATGCTGCCCGCACCATCCAGACTGCCTTCCGCCAGTATCAGATGAACAAGAACTTTGAGCGCCTGCGCAGTTCTATGTCCGAGAACCGCATGTCAAGGCGCATCGTCCTGTCCAATATGAGAATGCAGTTTTCCTTTGAAGGACCTGAGAAAGTCCACAGCTCCTACTTCGAGGGGAAGCAAGTTTCTGTTACAAATGATGGGTCAAAGCTGGGCTCCCTGGTACCGTCGGAGTGCAATGAGCTTGGGGAGACGGCTACCATGAAGTCCCCGGCAGCGTCCACTGATTTCTCTGATGCTATAACAGAACTGGAGGATGCCTTTTCCAGGCAGGTGAAATCCCTGGCGGAATCCATCGACGACGCGCTGAACTGCCGCAGTCTGCATTCGGATGAAATCCAGAGCGCGGAGCAGGTCAGGAGCCGGGAGATGGAGAGGGAGAGCTGTGCCCCGAGCAAACCAGCGATCCACAATGTGGATCACAGGAAGCTGGACGAGATGACGGCGTCCTACAGCGATGTCACATTGTACATCGACGAGGAGGAGCTGTCCCCACCCCTGCCGCTCTCCCAGTCCGTGGACAGGCCGTCCAGCACGGAGTCGGACTTGAGGCTCCGCTCCATGAACTCTTCCCAAGAGTACTGGTCCATGACCCACAAGGATGATAAGATAGACACTGATACGAGCTGCAGGAGTACCCCATCACTGGAATGTCAGGAGCAGAGGATGAGGATGGATCACCTCCCTCTTCTCACTATCGAGCCGCCCAGTGACAGTTCCGTGGACTTGAGCGATCGCTCGGAGAGAGGCTCATTAAAGAGACAGAATGCGTATGACCGAGGCATCACCAGCCAGCAAGGCAGCCCTAAACATATCCCTCACAGCATTCCTGCCAAGATCATCACCCGGGAGGAGCAGGAGGCCAGGCACAGGGCTAGGCCCATAGACAGTCACTTGGCCATCAATGGCACAGCAAACAGGCAAAGCAAATCAGAGTCTGATTACTCTGATGGAGACAATGACAGCATCAACAGCACTTCCAACTCCAATGATACAATAAATTGCAGCTCAGAATCCTCTTCTAGGGACAGCCTAAGGGAGCAAACCTTGAGCAAACAAACCTACCACAAAGAGACTCGCAACAGCTGGGATTCCCCTGCTTTCAGTAACGATGTTATCAGGAAACGCCATTATAGGATTGGGCTGAATCTTTTTAACAAGTAAGTACAGCAATTCCTGCCTTCCTCTCAGTGTCACTGAGAATGAACCAGCAATATTCTTCTTGTCTCAGGTAAGGTAAGACTGGTGTCTGGTACTGACCTTTAAGTGAATAAACAAGGTGCTTGTGGTGACTGTTCATGTTCAAGTTTAAGTTGATGTCTTCATAGTTTAACAGCTTAAGGAAAAAAAGAAAAAATATAATCTGTATAGGAATGGTAGTAAATTATTGAAGATTAATCCAACTCCTTTCTTGGGGAAAAATATGGTGGCTTGATCCTGATCCATTTTTTGATGTTATGTTTTAAAAAATTCAGATTTCTTCCTGCCCTAATCATGTAGGTGGTGTAAAACTCATCAGACAGGAATTAGAAACAGCATGCAGCATACGATGAGTTTCCTGTTTAACACTGGCAGGGCCTGGAATTTGTTCAGTAGATTTCATTTAAACTGTGATGCTTAAAGCCAATGCACTGAATATTTTTTATACTAAATGAATATTTATGATACTATTTATGATAAATGAATATTATCACAGAGCTATCACAAAATTTGTATTTCTGCCTATGACTGATAGTTTTCCTATGTTTTCCCTGTGGCTTGAGTGATTTCAGGCCTCCTTTTTTTAGCAGTGCTTTGATGTGTTTGGATTGATAGGTTGGTGGTTGCTCATGTATTTGTTGTAACATTGCAGTCAATTAAAGCTTTTTGGTGCCATCACATGAGCTGTGCATTACAGCCCCAAGTTTGGCTGTAAACATTTTCAGGTTTAGCTTTTAATCTGTGTGAAAATGCCTTTATGGGAGCTTCCAGCCAATTGGAGTTATGCAAGTAGTAGGATCGCTGCTTGTGAAGTTGAATGGGTAGTAAAATACATCAATTAGTTCTTTTTTAGAAGGTTTGAAAATAACATCCTTGTCAGGGCAAGTGGGGAGGAAGGTGTTGGTGCTGTTGGCTGACATTTAACACTTGCTGCTTTTAACAGTCAATGCTCAGTGAACCTCAGGTTTGGTAAGAATGTTTGGAGTCAGCTGCAGAAGGGTGTATGGAAAAAGTGCTCAGGCAGCATCCAGGGGTGAATGAGAGCATTGGAAGCTGTCAGGTGCTGCTAGTGACACATCAGTAGGAGGCTAAAAATGAAAAATAAACATCAGGCACAGACAAGAATAGAGGCAGTTGTTTGAAACGGATCGAAGTGACCTTGCTGCACGGACTTGCACAAAGATAAACCTGTTTTCTGTATTGATGTGAGGTGATGTGCAGCTCCTCAGCAGTGAGTGCTGCGGGACTCTGCAGAACTGCAGGCAGCACCTCTGAGTGGCATCTTTTGCTCTGTGTGATTTTATTTTCCCCACTCTATTTTACCTCCAGTATTGAAAGCAAAGTGAAGATTGTCATTACTTTCTGCTAAGTCAGTGTGATTCTATTGATTGCACAGACACTCCCCAAGTATCACACATATCCCACATGCCTTGGCTTTTGATTATGACTCTTCAAATCTGAGGATTGTGACATTTTCTTTAATGTGCAGTGTCAGGTATTGAACTATCATAGAGTGTGATGGTGCATAAGTCTGTAAATTCTTTTGAAAAAGGAGCTGGAGAACCTTCAAAACTTTATTCTTGTGAAAGCTCAGGAGTGTCTAGAGAGTGCATCAGGTAAGATTGCAAATTGCATCTTGAGGTGAGTGGTCAGTGCAGTGGCCAGGTCAGTGCAGCAGTCACTTCACTGTCTGTTCACCACATCTTCACAACACGTTTATGATCATAAAACAAGGGAGCAATGACAGTGTTGGCAGCAGCTCCTAGGAGGATGTGTGCTCCACCCAGGAGGAAGCACTGAAAGAAGGGGCTTTGAATTTAGCTAGTACAAGAAGGCAAGGTTTTTTCCAAATGTCTGCATCTACCAGAGGAAATTTTAGGCATGTCTTGTACAAGGAGTTCAGGTTAATTTCACTGTGTCTTTGAAATCTTCCTTGCAAATTACAATCCCAAGCCTTAATTAACAAATGTCCTTTCTTTGTGGTACATGAAGCTTGGCTGAAATGCAAAGAATTAAGAACCTTAAAGAAGTGCATGAATTGTAGCAAATACTTTGCTTTGTTCAGCAGAAGTGGTAAAAGTATTAGGATTTTAAAAGCATGGAAAATCACTGTCATCTCAATTGAAATTTCAATTTTTAGCTTTTCTGGCTTTCCTATTTTAATAACAATTTTCAGAAGCCAAAGTTCAGTTTTCTTATCAGAGGCTCTTTGTTAGGATAGGCAGTTATGCGTGGGGTAAAAGTGAAGCACAGCTGGTGGTCCAGTTCACTATGTCACTGATAGATGCAAAACATCAGTAGCACAAAGCTCCCTGGAGAATGGAGAACATAGGACATTGAGAAAAAATTATAGGTAATTGAAAATTACTTTTCTGGGATTTCTATTGGAAGGTGTCCCTGCACATGGCAGAAGGTTTGGAAGAAATCATCGTGATCCCTCCCGTCCCAAACCATTCTGTGACTCCATGATTATCATGGAATTTTTTTTAAAGTGTAACTTGGCCTTCAATTTGGAACCTTAGTGTTGATTAAAGAAGTGCACTTTTCAAAGGCATTTTGTAGTGGCCCATAAGCTAAAAGGTAAAGTAATCCCCCAAAATGGAATTATTTCTGCCAAAGAAATTGCGAGTGAGTAACAGCTTCTGTGCATTGCCATGGCTCTGAATGGCAGCAGTGATTCCCCCCTGGCAGTGGGCTGGCAGTATGTGCTCCCATTCATTCCTCCCCAAAGGAAGGGTTGCAGGTGCGTGCCCAGAGTGCAGCAGCTCCCAGGGAGCCTTGGGCAGGCCAGCTGTGTTGAATTAGGCATTTTCTTCATTGGAGCTGGAAAGGGATGTGGACTGGGAGAATTGCAATAGAAACTGTTCCTCCCTCACAGGCAGAAGGAAAACACTACCTAGAAAGGTTTATTTTGCAGGCTGCAAATCCTGCCAATGCAAATCCAGCCTTTGAGGCTGGTTTGCTTATAAACAAGGCTTCAAGAGGCCTTTTGACTGCTGCTTTAAAAACAAAAACAAGGAGAAAAATATTTAAAAGAGATGTGATTTCATTCTCCTGTTTGTTTTGACTGCAGGCTGGAAATACCAGGCTTACCAGTTATTGCACCCCATTCTGGTAGGATTTTCAGGTTCCATCCTGCTCCTGATGCGCTGATGGTTCTGAGAGATTAACTCAGAAGTGTTTAACCTCAGCAGTGTGAAGAGATGTGTCCTGCCCCTTGGTCAGCAGTGCAGGGCTGGCATTCTGTGCATGAGGATTGCCCCAAAGCCTTGTGTCACCACGTGAGTGACAGCAGCTCTGGGTTCCTGCCAAGTGTTTGTGGCTGCCACGTGTGCTTGTTGCTAACACTGCCTGGGGTTGGTGTGTCCCCTGCCTTCGGTGACACACCCGGCAGGGCCATGGCAGGGAAAGGGACAGGGCAGTGCCTGCTCAGCACTCCTGGGCACAGGGCACAAACACCTTCTGTGCTAACAAAGCAGTGTCAGCAAAACGGGGACAACCTCAGAGTGGCACAGTGGTTTGAAAACTTGTTGCAGCTGTGCCTGGTGTTACAGAAGATGGGAGATAAGGGTTGGCATTGCTCAGAGTCGGTTTTTAATCTAGCAGAGCCTGGAGCCATGTTTAGTGTCTCCTTTGGGATATCAGCTGTTGGCGGGCTCTGTAAATCGTCCTCCCCATCTGGCAGGGTTCCTGTGGCATTGTGTTCCTTGCCATGGGAGCCAGTCTTGCTGGGGCTGATTGCTGACATTGCTGGTGAGGAGAGGCTGCAAAGTGCAGCACAGGGGCTGTTTCACTGCTCTGAACTTTATGCCAGGGCATAGTTTAGGCTTTACATCCTAATCCTACATGTACTACTTGGGGATACATGAACATGACGCCACTTTACTGTGCTAGAACAGAGCCTGGGACAGCAATAATTTTACAATAATTACCAGATGCCTTTTACCCCTCCACCTCCTTTCTTTTGTCCTCTTTTCCTCTCTGGAAAGGGCAGTGACAGATGGAGAACTGTTCCCCACGTGTCCTCAGTGCATTACAATGGTCTGTGCTGAAGGGTTTGCAGTATCTTCTTTTATAACGGACCATTATCAAGGTTCCTGCTATTCCAAAGTTCTCCCAAAGGATTTATTGACAGAAATAAAAAGGCTTCAGTATCTGTTTGCAATATGCAATGATGTATCATCATTAGCCCTTAAAGCTCTACTGGCTTCCTTTATTGCACAGTGGGGATGATTTTATTCCGATTTAAAACCCACTGTTGATATGAATTGGATACTAATTCCAGAAGCAGTTTTTCTAACATTTCTAGATTCCCTGGAATATTAATTTAGGATTTTTTTTTATTTTACTAAGCCGATATGAGAGGAATTTGCTGAGTGCTGGTGGGATTATACCAAAGACAATATTACAAATTACAGTTTCTAGAAAAATTCTTGTTGGAAATCTGAGGCATACAATAATAATATTGTATGAAGGCACATTTTTAATTTTCCATGAAAGCAGCTTTAACTGTTCAACAGAGGTATAAGGTTTCCATCATTTTCAATCTCCAGGTAGAGGCTGAAGGTGATTTGGATTCCTGCATACTGTCACACTCAGAAAGTGTTGCAAGCTTTGTTTCTATCTGAAATCCTTAAAAGTTGCCAAATGTTACTTACTTGGTTTTTAAAAAATAGTTTTGCAAGGAGTCATTAATTTAGCTCCTGTAATAAGTGCAGTAATCTGGTGTCCTCAATTTACACCTTTCATACTCATAATGAATTTCATTTAAGATGCTCAACATACTTCCGGTATTGCTTAGAATCAGTCTCATCCATTGTAATATCTGGTCTCTAAACATGTGCTTTTGGACCATCCTCCTTTCAATTAGAATTTGGAAGCTTATTGGAAACATTTCTAATGATTTTAAACTTCGTAAATACAGATTAAGTAGGAGTGAGAAGGTGTAAATCAAACAGAGTTTGTTCTCCTTACCTGTGAACCAATTATTTTATTTTGACAGCTGATCCCTAATATCTTTGATGATTTTTTTGAATGATTTGATAGAAAGAGGAAGGGGGAGAGAAGAGGCTTGGCCAGGATTTCACAACAGAGCCATTTGCTGTCCTTGTGTGTGTGTTGACAGGGACTTTGCTGTTGTTGCAACATCTGGACTGCAGATTATTCAGACGCAGTTGGTTCCAACAAAAATTAAAATCAAAGCACTCCATGTAACTTGTCCTCTAACATGCCGAGGAGTTAGTAAGTGGAGAAGAATGTTCTTAGTATGACTCTCATTATTTCTAAAAACATTTAGCCTAAGTGAGAACACCCAAAAAAAAAAAGCTTTGTGTGTTTTGCTTTGTTCTGTGCATGCTTTATCTTTTCTCCCAGAGGAGCCATTTTTCCTCCTTTTTTTCCAAAACAAGTGCTTTGATTAGCATAAATTATATCCCATCCAAACCAGCTGAAATGTAGAACCAACAGTAAATTGAAGCGCTGTGTTCAAATATGGGCATGGGGATTCCTTTTATTGCCATTAAATTCAATATAAACTTTCCCAAATGTTGGAAGCAAGTGTGGCTTTGCTGGAAGCAGCAATAGCTGAGTGTGAGTGGCCCTGGATCCCTGCAAGAGCCATTACCTCATCCCTGCCTCCAGCTCCGGCTGCCCTTAAACATTCCAGGCACACTCCTGCCTCCCTGCTACGTGCCAGGAATGGGAGCTGAGCTCTGACAATGCCTGCGTGCCTGCTGTTGGAAAACGAGCCCATGAATGGAGGAATTTTGCTGGCTGAGCAGCTCCAGACAGCGGCTGATGGGGCTCCAGGTGTCTGAATTGGAATTCCTTCTGTCCAAACATCTCCAGTGGTCAAATTTTGAGGGTGACAAATGTGACCAGCTGCCTTTGCAGGAATGCAGAGGACAGTTGGAATAGGGACATGGGAAGGCTGTGTAGGAAAAGAGTTAAGAAAAAGAGAAGGTCCCATCAACTCTTTCTTGTGTAACAGTTCATATCTACCAACTGAATTGGGGTTTTGTAGGTTGTAATTGGCTAATCAGGAGATGTTTAAACTGTACTTGTTCAAAAGGTATCCCTTTCAAAGGGAATGTGACTGTCAGAGTTTCTCATTTTTACTCAGCAGAGTTGCAGAAGTTGAAGCTGAAGTGCTTCTGTTTGGTGTAACTGGTGAGGGTGTGGAAAGAGGATTTAGGGCAGGGACATGAGAAGACATAAAGACAGGGACTGTTCCTTAATTTAAAGGACAGTCATCCTGAAGTGTTGTTCCTGACAGCACTTGCATAAACATGAGGGCAATACTCAGCCCTGGCACACAGTTCTGAGAGAGGCAGCCACTTTTCCATATGTCTTGTCCCCAGGTGGAATGTGCTTTGCTCTGCTGACAGCTACAAACTCCTGTCCCTGCTCTGTGAGAAATGCAGTGGGGTTAGAGAAGGTGAGAACAACCTCACAGAATGTTTTGGTCCATTGCTTTAACTAAAATACTTCCTTCTTATTGCCTTCTTTCTTGTGAGGAAGGAAGAAGTGGGGGGGACAAAAAAGCAGGCCGCCCACTGCCACGAGAGGGAATAATGAGGAGGTAGGAAAGGCTCTGGCAGGATGACTCAGGGCTGTTTTCACTAGCAAGGACATGTCCAGCTACTGCATTGTGAGTGCTTGGGGTGTGCCTCTCTGCCTCTCCACCGTGCTGCCTGCTCTGTTCATCAGAAATGATGCTTCTAACACAGGAAAATCCTTTTTCCGAAACAGCTTTAAACTCTCTTTTCCCTCCTTTATTAGAATAAGCCAGTCTTTCTGCTCAGGGGCCTTTAGGTGCCTTTGATACACTTTTTACCCCTTAATACACTTTTTACCCTTTTATAATCAGCTCTGATTCAGACAATACTTTTCAGACCAACCTAAACATCCAGTAGCAGTAATAATGTTCAATGTACAATTTCCTAGCACCTTCTTAGGAAGTGATGCTGTAAAGAAACTGGTTGGTCAGGCAGAAAGTAATGGTAGAACCACGTAGGTCAGTTGCCCAATTTAGTGAAAATACACATCTACAGAGTTTCCTTTCTTTATTTTGCTCCCCCACCAAATAGAACTGATGTAAACAAATGGGCCAGGAGACCTTGTGCTCCTTTCTTGATAAGGCCTTTATTATAAGGAGAGCCTATAGGGGTGGGGGCTCGGGGTTCGCGACGCCGCCGCTGCTCCCAGGTGAGTCAACGTCCCAGAGGAGGGGTAGACGAGCCTGTCAGTCACGGCAGGATCGGAGTCTTCGCCCTCGCGGGATACGTCACAAGACTGCCTGTAGCTCGCTGGTCTAGGGGTCTTTCTTTGCTCTGGCTCCTTTAAGCTTATAGCGATTGGCTTCGGAAATTCCAAGGGTCTTCTCCAACTCTCTGAAGCTTTCCTTGCATGTAGGTGTGGATTATTTTGCGGTTCCTGCTCTTGGCTCGTTGTCTGGGTCCATTTCGTTTTACATGGAAGTCTAGTAATTAATAGTCAGCGCCCGCTCGGCCCTCTGGGAAACAGGAAGTCTCCCCTGGGAGCAACTTCCTGGGAGCAGCTTCGGAACTACCCGACGCAGTGAAAGGGACAGAAGGGGCTTTAGACTAGTGAAACCAACAGGTAGGATTTCTTCTATAAGGGATTTTAACAAAGCATCCATAACAAGAGGGGAGGGTACAGAGACTCAGGGAGTTAACTGGGGGTACAAACTGGGTATAAGGGCTAATACATAGGAGTGGAACTAACAAATACATGCACAAGGGAACCTCCGAACTGTGAGGAGGTAAACAGACAACAAGGTTAGACATTGACTTTATTTATGACAGAACCAGGCACTGAGATCACTTCCTCGTGAATTCTTTCCTGAGTGTCATAAGTGGAAATTAACTTTTTGTGAACAGAGGTTACTCCAGGTAATTAGGTCTGATTGCAAGTGTGCCCTCACCTTCTCATCTGTGGTGGTAGGTCTTCAGTGAACTTTAGAGAATTAATATCCTAATGTAGGAGAAATCATCCCCACTGGGGGCAAACTGTAGTGCTCCTGCCCAAATAATGGGAATAACTATCTCCCTTGAGATGCAGAGGGGAGAAATGTGTTGTTTCCTGGCTGATTTTCCTGACCCAGGGATTTTTTTCTTGTAGTTACCAGAAGATGCAATTTACAGCCAGTTTTTCTTTTTCTTCATTAAACAGTTGTGCAATTGAGAAAAGCACAGCTCAGGGTTCCCACTCAGTTTCTCTCATTTTCCTCCTCTCAGTCCCCTTTTGCCTTGCTATGGAGTAAACTCTGACAAGCTGTTTTGGCACTAGTTTTGGCAGTGTTTTAAGGATATTGGTTTTTCCTTCTTAGCCAGAAGGTTTAAAATAGACCTAGGGATTCTCTTGGCTTCAGTGCAGCAGCAGTGGGCTCTTCAGCAAAAGCAAAGCAAAAAATAGAACCATAGAAACAAAACTGAGCCGTGTGCCAGACTAAGGAGAATGTTCAAGTAGCTTGGTATTGCCAGCTTGGTTATTTTAAAATATTTAACTGCTTAAATGATGCTAAGAAAAGCCTTAGGTTCTTGCTTTAAAAAAGCTATCCCTGTTTTTTAGTGTTGAAGTAATGTTTATTTTTGTGACAACTGTAAATGTTTTCAAAATGAGATCGCTGGTATCAAAGGCAAGCAAGATGATTATTATTTCTTTTTTTACAGAGGGCTGCCATCATAGCTGCATTAAACTCTCCACCTCTGATATGAAAAGATTTCTTTGGCAGCTGTGTGTTTGTGAAGTGTTCCTGTTTGCAGTGGTTTCTAACAGCCTCTAAGAAATGTTTGTACTTCTGGTTTGCTTGTTTTGAAATTGTCTGTTTCCCTGTAGCAGAGACAAGGAACCAACAAACATAGGTGTGCCTTCAGAAATCCAGGAGTTAGAGAAGTTTCACCCAGCTTCTCACTCTCAGTCAGGCTGGCTTTGTCCCCTTGCCTCAGTCAGCTGTTAGAGCAGAGTTCTTGTAGTTACTTACACTGTTCATAAATCCCTGCTTTAATTCAGATGATACTTCTGGCATTGCTGGGTATTGGAAGTGTCCTGTGCTTGTTTGTTAATTAATGCTCTCATTTTACAGCTCTGTTATTGTCTGAGCTGTAAAAGGAAATAGAGAGATTTCATGTGGTTTTGGGTGTTTGTAAGCTTTACATGTTCAGTACATCAGGAATGGGCAAGGCTTTATTCACCTTTGTGCTGTGGTTTTGTGGCAGGTTTCTGTTTGAGGCAATGCTTGTTATGTTCTCTTCTCTTGGCTGCTGTGGACACAGGCACTTTATACACACTATGGCTTGGATACTACAAATGATGGTGCCGCTGTGGGGAGTGTTTGACTGGATTAAAAAAAATAATAAAAACTAAGCCAAACCAAACCACCATACCACACTGTCAAAAAAACCCCATCAAAATCAAAACATAAAACAACAACAAAAAAAAAAGAAACAAAAAATAAACCCAAACCCAAAACTCACAAAACACCTTTTTGCCCTAATTCAGTTTGTTAGGAAGTCCCAAGTCAGCAACAGGAATGTGAGAAGAGCCTGCTGCCGGTGCTGACCCAGCTCAGCACTGGGGTGTACTGGGTTTGTCCTGCGCCAGGACTGGCTGCACCAGTAAACCCAGGAGATACCAGGGCATCCTGTGCTGATCCCTCTTACCATCCAGAATCCAACTAAAAGCTTTTCCTCCACCAAATTAATTTTTCAGAATTATGGTAGTGTTTTTATAAAAGCAATATTTCGTGAACATTTAAGGAGAACAGTTTGGATATGTTTAGGAAGTCAATCAGGTTTTACCCTTCCCTTCTCCAAAGGAGGGGCTGTCTCTGCCTGGCTTTCCTGCCTTCTCAGCCTCTGGAAGGTCTTGAGCACATCTGGATCTGGCCAGTATTCTCTAAGAAATGAGCTTATTAAAATATAGTTGATCTGTTATTTCGAAGTTTGCATTAATCCTTCCATCATTTTATTTCCCTTATAAGTCACTTCAAACCACCCTAAATGTCTTGTTATTAATCAGTTTCTGGCAAGATCCTTAGTCCTTCAATCAGCCTCTGAAAATCTTACAAAAAAATTTTGCACATCTTCTGGTGTTGATTTTTTCTTCTTTTAGTAAATCCTTGTGATTTTTTTTTGGTTGTTTCATTTTACTTTTTTTTTGTTGTTTTCATTTTGGTTGTTTTGTTGAGTTTTTTGAGATGGAAGACATTTTTTAACTTATTTGGAAGCAACCTTGTAAATATCAAAAGTTCTCTAAATAACTACATCATGAGCTATGCAAGGTGCTAATGTTAGAGGGTTTATTTTGCTGTTAGTTAATGTATTCAAATCTGAAAATAACAGCTCTGCTTCTGCTGCTTCCTCCATTGCTATTTATAGATTTCTTATCTTGTCTGTTATTGGTCTGTGTAATTAACAAGCCATCAGTGGGAATTTTCCTAATCACAAAAGACTCTTAGTTGTAAGTACAAAATGGTCTGTGCCCAGCTCTGAGCAGACAGAAATGAGGATAACTTATCCAATCCTGTTCAATCCTGACACTTGCATGTCCCACTCCCTTCTTCATCCAGTCAGACACTTGAAAAAGTCAGGCTTTGCTGAAAAGGAATGTTTGTTCAATTTAAAACAGCTGGGTTTGCAGCAGAAAATCTCTGGCTGCTTGTGTTGGTCAAACCTGCCCTCCTCAAAGCCAGGTCTGAAAAACCACCTTGGGAAGGAGTAAATGAGTTTCTGGTCGTTGCTGGAGGTTTGCACCACAACCTTCACATCCTCCTGGTGCGTTTAGGAAGCAACTACTTCAGACTTGGTGGTATTTGAAATTTCTGATGTTGGAGATTACTTAAATTTCCATTATCCTATTTAGTTCTCCAGTTTCTCTGACTTTGAAAGGAGGCAAAATGCTGCTTATGTTAAAAGCAGAAAGAAAATGCCCCCTTGAGTACATTTTTCTCTGAACCTATTGTTAACTTCACTTTTGAAGTAAAATTTCCGTGGAAATGCAGCACTTCCAAACACTCTGGAAGAGTCATCATTTTCTGGTAAGTACTTTTACTGGTGAATAAGATAATGTCCCACCTGGTGGGAGGTGGGAAGGAGCTTAAAGCAACAAAAACCTCCGAGCCTGCCTTACTTACCAGATGATTGATCAAACAGGGAAGGAGCAGCCTTCATTCTTACAGCTTAGGGGTTCAGGTGTTATTTTCATATTATTGCTGCCAGGTTACGGCTTTTTGTAACAAACTGGACTACTTTTAAATAATCCCAGACTACAAAACTCCCTAATATTTCACTCCAGCATGAGGGGAGCATTGATAGGAAAAGAGCTCTTGGCTTCCAGTGTTTTGTAGATTGATTTTTAACTCTGTTTTGGACACTCACCTAGCCTGGTTTGAAGGGTATTTGAATCAAGTGACTTCATATTACCAAGCCAGGGCAAAGCTTCTTAGGTGAAAAACCAGACCCTGACTTAAGTAAAATTATCCAACCAGAGAGGGGCTGATGAAAATTAAATTATTTTATCTTTGTGATGATTTTAAATGTTCAGGCTTATGCAGGTGTTAGGAATTCTATTTGGTTTTTAGTACAGTAAGCAACGATCCAGCATTTTCTATATGTCAGGTAAAGGTGATATTTTGATTAAGCTGTGGGTTTTGAGTACTTTTTTCTGCTTTGACAGTCACTGGAGAGGAGCTCTCCTGGATTTGTATCTCTCTGACTTTACTGGACAAATGCAGCTTACTAACAAGGGGGATGGAGAAAACTATTCCTGTTTTTCTTGGATGCTGTGAATTTAAATTTAGAAAGATTAAGGATTCTGAAATACAGTTTAAAAGCATATGAACATAGCAATTACATTACTTGCAGAAAGGGACCTTTCAGTATGAAGGAGATTAGTTTTAGAAGATGACCATGTGTGTAATCTTATTTCAGATGAAAAGAGCCACAAAGCCTGATACAAGAAATTGAGATTTGAGAACTCCCTTTTGATTAAATTATATATATTTCTCTGATCTGTCTAATTCTTAGTAGGGTATTAAGTGTATAATAATGGAATGTAAACGAGTAGGAGAACTGAATGATGATGTATTTAACAATGTTATTTGCAATTAAAATCCTGGGAAAGGGTTATGGTTGTGTGATCAACCTTGTATAAAAATAGCACGGTCACCTTGTCCTCTCTGATTGATTTTGCTTGCCTTAAAGGAAATACCTTTTAGGTCATCCAGCAAGCTCTAAACCAACCACTCTTACAGGTGGACGTTATAGCATAATTCCATGCAAAATAAAGCTGATGATGGAATTACTGGTTCTGTAAAGATTCTCCTTGAATATTTTTAAAAGCAATGATGGTTTTCTGCTGTGTTGCACGTGCTGTAAGGGGGATCTTGTAGCGCTTGAGAATAAAGCAACATTTGGCTTTTTAAGCAATATATTTTATTATCAGCTTTGTCCCAACCCTCCTCCCCAGCACACACTTCTTAAGAAGTTAAAATGAGTGGCTTTGCTTTGTTTTGGGATATGAGAGTGATTACACCTAAATCTGGAGCTGTATGAAGAGATGTAAAGAAACGGGGAAGGTGCCTGTCTGAAGGAGGGAAATCTGGGGCAGTGGGTGTGTTAAAGGAAGGAACTGAAAGTCTCAATTAGATGAGAGCTACACCATTTTTAATTGCTTCTTTTCGCTTGACTGACTGTAGTTTTTCCCCTTAATTTTTGTTCTCTCTGGCTAGTGACACCACTTCAGATGTTTTTATTCATTAAGTTTAACTTTTGCCAGCAGGCAGGGGGGACGTCAGGGGAACTCTTTGTTTCTTGGTTTTCAGCAGCACTTTTCAGTTCAGTTTCTGGAAGGTACCTCTCTCCCAGCAACAGAAACTTTTAGTAGTTGGTCTTTGTTCCACTGGCAAGGGAGGTTGTTTGCATCCAGCGCTTCTCCTTGGGAGGGTTCTGGAGCAGGGAATGTGTGAAGGCCTGCAAAGATGTGTCTCAAAGATGTCAGCTCTTAGCAGTGAGCAATGCATTCAAGTACGCATTCCTGCAGCTACACGAGCCTATCCTGCTGGGACATTGGTTAAAAGTGATGGAATATATTGACTATAATTGGCAGAACTGTTGTGGAATTTTAATCAAATGTGATCAGGAGCAATGGAAGGAAATTCATACTTTTGCACTATCATTTCTCCTCAGAAAACCTGAAAAAGGAGTCCAGTACCTCATTGAGCGAGGTTTTGTGCCCGACACTCCCGTTGGGGTTGCCCACTTCCTGCTGCAGAGGAAAGGGCTCAGCCGGCAGATGATCGGAGAGTTCCTGGGAAATCGGCAGAAGCAGTTCAACAGGGACGTGTTAGAGTGAGTGCTGTGGGGAAGAGCTGAGCACTGCCCGTGGTGGTACAAACGCTGTCTCCATGCTGCACAGAAATCCAGCTTCACTCCCCTCCCCATCCCCAACGCGGCCCCACGCTGGCCAGCATGTTTCTGCGGGTCTTTAATTACGCTAATTACTTCATGTGCTTGACACCTTGGAATGGGAAAAGGGCTTTTGACATTCTAACAGAACTTGCAATAATGGGAAGCCTGTGAGCATTATTGCAGAACTGATAATAAAGTTTAGGTGAGGATTGGAAAGGGTGTGAGAAATGGCAGGCTCATTGTTTCATTGTGCTTTTGCATAAAAGGAAAAATATTAAAAGCAAGGGGAATAAATTACTTGCTGTTAAGCTACATTAGCTAGTGTTACTGGAAGAAAAATAGGAGCTACTGCAATTTGTCATTGTATATCTATACATTTAAGAAAAAGCTTTTTAAAGTGGATAGTGCTTTCTGTGGTTTCTGCATTACAGTGCTGCTACTTGCAGTGATTCATGTCTGGTCATTTCAAAACTAAAAGCTGAGCTTAAAGGAAATGTATAAGCTTCTGATTTAAAAGCAGTCTTTAAACCAAGTATTAGAATGACGTAGTCCACGTTGCTGATTATATTAAAATGGTTCCTAAAAGGAACTGTATTTTCAGAGCAAGAAAGTAATTATTTCTCCATAAATGTTAACTGAAAGTCATGGCAAATGATGGGGAGATGAGAGTTACAGTTATAATAAGAGAATATCCAAACAAGGTTATTTTTTCTCTCTGCAGTTAAGAACATTGCTAGACACAGAGCCATTTGGTGCAGATTATTGTGCCTGCTGCAGGCTGTCTGAGATACAATATTTTGAGTAGTATAAACTATTTATTATTGTTGGAGGCATTGTGATAGTTGATTGGCCTGGAAGCACAGAACTAATAATTATTTGTGGCAGTGGTACATCATTTACAATGATCAGACATTTGTCATTCCAGCAAGATCTTCAGTTAAAAAACACACGGGTCTGCTCACATGTGCACATTTTCATTGATCTGTTATTTTCAACCTCCCTTCACAGCTTACCTGCAATTATTGCAATTGCTGCTGAAAGTTTAAAAAACAATTCCCTGAATCTCTGTCAGATGGAAAATTGAAAAGTTTTTTCTGTTTCAAAATCTTCCCTTTGGTACTGTGTTATTAGAAATTAAGAGACAGGATGTGAATCTGTTTTTGTCCTAGCTGTGTGGTGGATGAGATGGACTTCTCCACAATGGAGCTGGATGAAGCACTCAGGAAATTTCAGGCCCACATCCGTGTCCAAGGAGAAGCCCAGAAGGTGGAGCGGCTCATTGAAGCTTTTAGGTAGGATGTGAAATAAACCCCTCAGTCACCAGAAACCTGCTGCTTTGCAGTCAGACTGCAGAACTGGGGAACTTGGGCTTATCCAAGTTACTTTCCTGATTATTTTCAATGTCCTCATGAGGTACAAACACTTTGAAATACGTCTTGTTCATGGGGGGAGGTTGCTAAGCATGGAATAGGAAGTTTCATTTGCTGGTGTTGTTCACATGTGGCATTTGTATTAATAGAACTTTCTCAGAAGTTCTTTCTGGCATCAGTTGAGAAGATACACAAGGATTTTTGAACATCTCTAAGAATATATTTGGATTTAGTAGTTTATAGGAGTGGAATTATAAGTCCATGCACTTTCTAGGGTATGTATTCTCCCGACTTTTCATTAAACACTTCAACAACAGTGGGAGAAAGAGGAGTCACTTACCAGTACTGACAGAGGTGTATCCAGGGCAGGATAAGGTGGAAATCACCATACGGCAGTAAGCCAAAATCAGTGCTGTGTTCTTACCTGCTTTTGGGGCATTAATCACTGAAAAAAGGGGATATAGAAGTTAAGTAGTGAAGTTACAGTTAAGGAGAAACAAACTCCTTGCATGCTCAAGGATTGCCTTACGAAAAGGTGTGGATGGAAAGCTAAAGCTGTGTCTGGAAAAGGAGCAGTAGCTTGCTGAGGCTCTGGAATGCACAGGTGGGTTATTTGGTGCATTTGAGCAGTGCCTCCCAGCCCTGACAGCCTCCCCGGTGTTCCCAGCCAGCGTTACTGCATCTGCAACCCGGGCGTGGTGCGGCAGTTCCGCAACCCCGACACCATCTTCATCCTGGCCTTCGCCATCATCCTGCTCAACACCGACATGTACAGCCCCAACGTCAAACCCGAGCGCAAGATGAAGCTGGAGGACTTCATCAAGAACCTCAGGGGTAAGAGACTCTAAGGGCAAAGCTCCTCAAAGCTTTTCTCTGTCACTGTCCTTGCAAGGGCACTCTGTGTCTTCTGGGAACAACTTCACGCTGCTGTCACCTGACTGCCATTTGGACAGACTTCAGTCATTTCTGTAACAGCAAAACCAGACTTAATTGTGTAATATTTTGTCATTTTTATCTTGTCTTTCTTGACTGGATGGATATCTTGTCAGAACCTTTTGTTTTAGGACCGGTGAAACCAAAATACTTGTAGTGTTCTGAAATTTCAGATCTTGAAAATGAAAGTCCTGGTTGGTGATTTTATTCCCTGACATTGATATAAGGCAGCAATGAACAACCTGTGCTTAGCAGATGTTTCAGCTTAGCAAAGTTTAAGTTAGTGCTGAGATTTTATTGTAAAATCCACAAATACTCCAAAGGCCTGATATGCATCTCTTTGCATAATGCTGCAGTTACATTTGTGGAGTTAACCACAGCACATTCTCTGAACTCCAGCATGCATGCCAGCAGTTCTAGTTACTGAAGGCATTTCTGTAACAGGCTACCTTGCTGCAGTAAATCACTGCATCACAAAGGGTGGACTGTGGGAGACTTGGCCATGTGGCACAGAACAGAGGTGGCTTTACTTGCTTCTATTTGCAAACAAATTATATTTTATCACTGTATTTTTTTATGGGAGCAGTTGTTGCACTGGGTGACAAAATACTCTCTTTGCTTCTGAATGGGAGATTAGAGTTTATTGCTTTAAAACCTGTTTAAAAAAGAGATGTGCATCTCCCTGTCCCCAGAAAATTTAGTTTTAAGTCACTTGGTGAAATTGGACTCCTTCCATTGCTATTAAAAATTTAGGATCAAGCATTCAAGACAGTGTGGCATTTGTTGGAATGCCATACCAATGATAATCACACAGTGCTAAATAATAATATTGGCTCTGGACTATTTTGATTTGTTTTTCCAGACTAAACTAGTTCTTTTGAAATCTTGTAGGAAATATTGGTTAAAAAATTTTAATGCGTTTAGAAGGTTCTCATGTAGGAAATTATTTTATGAAGCTTGAGTAATATTGAGACAGAGGAAAAATGAAATGGTTCTTCTGCTTCCTCGCAGGGCTATATTCCCAGGAGAAGGTCATTTGGAGGTTTTAGTGTCTAAAAAGGAATTTTACTCATTGTAGCTTTAATGCGAAACAGAGGTGGGAAAGAAAAAAATTGTTTAGGAAATCAGCCTTTTTATATCTTAGTTTTAGATGGGAATTTTAAAACAAAAAATCTTTAAAGCTGGGTGATCTCCATCAATGTCTTGGTGTATGGGCAGCGAGGTTCTGGACCAAAATCAGTGTTTAAATCGTGTTCACCCCACTTCTTCTGCGTGGCTGAGGCAGCACATGGACACACAGCGGGAGCTGGCTGGCAGCTGGGAGAAACCAGCACAAACATCCACAGGCAGGCAGGCAGCAGTGGGAGGGCAGGAAAACAGAGTGCCCAGGATTTTATGTTCTGCCAGGGTGGGTCAGATCCCTGCTAACAGAAGCTCGGCCCTGCAGGGGTGGATGATGGCGAGGACATCCCGCGGGAGATGCTGATCGGGATCTACGAGCGCATCCGCAAGCGCGAGCTGAAGACCAACGAGGACCACGTGTCCCAGGTGCAGAAGGTGGAGAAGCTCATTGTGGGCAAGAAACCGGTGAGTGCCCTCTGCTCTGCCATGGGGCATGGGCAGGGCAGGCAGCAGAGCTGGGCTGCTCCCCACTACAGACTGGCCCACAAATGGCAAAGGGCAGCAACTGTCAAAATCATTCCCTATAAGGTTGACTTAAATTCCAGAGTATCCATGCAGATGAATTTTGTTTTTGCAGTCATGGATGACATGATGATAGGAGTCTTAAAATCCTTTATTGTGAAGCTTTACAATTCTGAAATATCTGCATTTTAGGCAGTTCTCGTTTGTTTCTAAAGAATCAAAGTGCTTTGTTAATGTGATATTGTAGAGAACCATATTTCAGAATGTGCACTGTCAGTTACAGCTCCATAATTTACAAGAGTAACAGAGAAGTTCTGTTCACATCATCATCTTTGTCACCTGCTGCCTCCATGACCTGGGACTTGTAAGGGAACACAGGGTCATTTTATCTCAGGACATAGCTGGAAATCAGTTCCCGGGGATTCTGGTGCTGGGTTTGAGCATCCAAAGATAGGATTGTTGTGAGAAAAGTCTTGAAATATTTTGCTATATAAATGAATCTTCAATGCATCTCTTGGAAAAGGAGAGAGAAAAGAAAGGCCACAGCATTTTGCCTCCGATCATGGATCTCTAGATTTTCCCTATTACTGTTAAAGGGCTTGGAACTGTAATCTCTTCTCAGACGAGCCTTAGTCAGGGGATGGGGGAAGGGAATGAGGGACCACCGAAAATCTGATTTTGTTCTCTTTCCAGTAAAGAATGTGCTGAGGAGATCTCTTTGAAGAAGCAGCAGAAAGAAAGCAAAATTTTTATAAAAGCTTGTATCTATTTTTGAGAGGAAGGGAAATAAATATTCTGAAGTCAGTATTTGGGCACTTAATATGAAACTTTGTTTTTGGGGATTTATATTTATATATAGGTTTCCGTAGGAGATATTTTTGTTCCATGTTTCTTTTTTTATTCAGACATGTGGCAATTAAAATCCTAAAACTAATCCTGACGTTGTAAATTAAATGGGATTAAGAAAACAATGCCCTTGGTGGTGTCCTAGCTTGAAGGATTCTTCTGGTGGGAGACTTTTAAACTGTGTGCAAGGAATTTAGGGGAACAGGCAAGAGTCTTCATTGATAGCTCTATTTGTTTTTACTTTGTAGGCATTTAGTCATAGTCAGAGCGTGCCGTATTTACTTGCTATGATACAATTCTGTGTTTCTCTGAAGTTTAATCAACTTGTATGTGTCTCTCTACTGTAGATTGGATCTCTGCACCATGGACTTGGTTGTGTAGGTATTTCTCTCCTACTCCTTCAAAATTTAAAGTCAATTGTAACTGGCAGCATTTTCCTAAACTGGAGATAAGACATTCCTAAATTGGAGATAAGACATTCATTACATTTTAAAATTTTAAATTACTGATCTTATTTCAGGCAGCATTTTTGTTGTGTTAGCTATTGTAAAAACTCTCCAAAGTATAAAGATTTTCTTACAAATTTATTTCCCTGAGGCTGCCTAATTTATTGCCAAGGGTCTTCTAGAGCTTTTTAGTACACATTTTATTTATTTGAAATATTATTATCACTGTGGAAATTAACCAGTAAGGAATAAACATAATTAAAATCACAGTTTGCACCTCACCTTTCCACCTGAGCTGTGGTGTGTTTATTCTTTCTGGTCCATTTGAGAATTGAATGATACTCTGGAAAGATACTGCCAGTTAAAGTTCACTTCTGAATGGTAGATGAGCATTGATTGCAGATTTAAATTACAGGCATGGTCAGTAATAAAGACAAACTGTTCTTATAATGCACCAGTTTATGGATTTCTTTTGGTGCTGTTAACAAGATCTCATTGTCTGCATTTGAAAGAAATTAAGTCCCACTCATCAGCTTCAGAGATGCCTTCAGCAGACATTGCCAATAAGAAAATGGAAACTCAGTCTTGGTTTTCTTGCTGGCTTGAGAAAATAAGACAGACTGAGAATGCATTTGCTTTGTCCTGATGTCACCATTTTCTTGGTATTAGGGAATGAACAAATTGAATTAACTTGGTGGCTGACAAAAAGTACCTTACAGCATTTCACAAAAGCTAAACTTTCTTTGCATCCTTTCTTCTAATGATAATAAAAATGTTCTAATAATAATAAAAATTTTAATAAAAAGTGGAAGGAACTTTGATAAAGTTTGAATGTCCTGCAAGTTTGTGGCATAAATTCTTTATGTTCTTGTTGTGGTCCTTTGATGAAAAGGTCTAGTGGGCTTAGACATAAAAATATTTGAAGTGTTAAGGAAAAAAGATTTTGTGTATAAAAATTGCTCTTTCTTGGCTTGAAGCTGTTCTATGAACCATGATTTTTTGTATTACTGCAGGTGCTCTCTCTCCCCCACCGGAGGCTTGTTTGCTACTGTAGGCTGTTTGAAGTTCCAGATCCAAATAAACCTCAGAAGCTTGGATTGCACCAACGAGAAATATTTTTATTTAATGATCTTCTCGTGGTATGTATTTCCAGGCAGAGAGAATGAAGTATTCAGAAATACTGTCTCCATGAAATCACTGGCAATTAAGTACATGAGCATTCCTAAAAATAAATATCTGTTATCCTGTATTCCAACAATCCTGGGATGATTAAGAGATATGTATCTTAATTTTTAAAATTCTGTATAATTTGCTTTTAAACTGAAGTCTTTTATTAATGGCTACACTCTGCAAGAAGATATTTGATGCAGTAGCTTTTACTATAGAGAAAAAAACCTCACCTCCAGTTCACCCATTGTCCTAAAGGATAAACAGAGACATTATTTATTCCATGAATAATGAATTCAAGGTATTTGTGGAAAACCAAAATTGCATCCTACTTTGTTCTCTAGATGTTCTGTGAACCAGATCTGCTTGTGTGCTGAAATAGGAATAGGATCTGTTGAAATAGATTTTACAGCTGACTTTACTTTTTAGTGTGCATTTACCTTCACAGACTTTAACTTGACCCAGTCTTTTGAAAAGCAGACACACAGACCTCAGAACAGCTTGGAATTATTTGATTGAGTTACTCTTAAAAATAGGAAAATTTGTTGCACTCCATTTGGAATGCACTTGGCTGAAAACTGAGAACTATAACAAATATTTCATATTTTGTAAGGAAAAAGGCACATCTCATCTACACAAATTTACTGTATGGGGTTTTTGGCATACCTGCAGACCTTAAAACAAGGAATTAAATAAAAAAACATTAATCCTTTTGTTTCTGAGTATAACCTAGGAGTTATCAGTGGGAGCTTGAGTGGAAACTGATGCAGCATTGGTTTTTTGCTAGTTTTTGTTACTTACTCAGATATCATTCGTTGTATCAAACTGTTTGGGGAATAATATAGACTAAATTGGTCGGTGTGGTAGCACCTAAATTTTGGGGGGTTTAAGGATAGCTTAAATGTATTTTCATTTTTTGCAAGCACAAAAAGGATGCATGGTTGTTTTTGGTTTTGGAATTTAAAGAAGTAGAGTTCTGGAGGAAAGAAAACACAAAGGCTTTGTGTCTGGATAAAATATTCTCTTCTGCTTTAGAGAGATGATGCTGCAGGGCTTTGGTTTTTTCAGTAGCAAGAGATTAAATACAGCAGTTACATTTAAAAAAAGGGGAAAAAATAACAAGTGTATTTTTTCTGACAGATTTGTAACTTTCTTTTAAATAAAATGTTTTCTCTTATGCTAATTCTTCAGAGCAATAATTTTCCACAGGCACATTTGGTAGAATGAGTATTTCACTTTGTTTATCTGATACCTTTCAGGTGACCAAGATTTTTCAGAAGAAGAAGAACTCTGTTACATACAGTTTTCGACAGTCTTTTTCCCTCTATGGAATGCAAGTTCTCCTCTTTGAGAACCAGTGTAAGTATTTTCTCTCTTTTTAGAGGACCATTTTGTTCATAAATAAAACAAAAAGGGTGTAAGTGAAAGGGATGGTCAGGACTTGATCCTGAGTTTAGGAATAAAATTGCTCTGGATTTAACTTTGCTCTAAAGTTTAAAACAAGATGCTGTCAGTAGATAAAACAGGTTTTTGGTTGTAGTCAGAAGCCAAATCTCCCCAAATGGGTTTGTGATTACTTGTAGAGAATAAAAGGATTGCCAAGAAAAAAAAATCTGTTGCTGAGTCGGTGGTACCATTAACTGGAACTGAATGATAATAAATAATGACTCTTATAATGATATCTATAATTAAAAACACTATTTAATTTATTTTCTTGATTTATGGCTTAACTTTGCCTAGATAATGTATGCTACCTCAAATTTAAATGCGAAGCACAGACTTTCATTTGCTGACACCTTTTTGTTTATTTCTCTGCATTAGTTTTGCCTTGTTCTTGAGAATGTGCTCCCTAAAAACCCATTGCTGTTACTGCAAGCCTCTGGAGATTCCAAAGGGAAGGTTTTGCAGAGCTCACAGCAGCTCTATAGCCCACAGATTATTTCTGTGCTTACACATGCATTCTCTCTCTCTTGTGAGCACATTATATGATATAAAATTCCGTTTTGGAGGGGAAGGCCAAATATGTTTATCCTGGATTCTACTAAAAATAGAAGGATTTATAATTCTCTGGTGCCATGTTAAATAAAATATATTTTAAAAATAAAGCATGCTAAGTAAAAACACTAATCAAATAAACTTAAAAATGTAGTGAAACAAGAAGTAAAGGATTGGATTCCTCCAACTGGAGGCATTTTAACTGAGGCACTTCAGGAGGGCTTCTGAGTTGAATTCACTGCAGTGAATCAGTGAACAGACTATTCACTAATATTGGTGTCTCTCAGGTGGGATGCACAGTTTTCCTATTGGAAAAGAAAAGTATTTGACCCCTTTGATTTGTAAAATTCAATATTCTGGATCTGCCCTGTCCCCAGCAAGCTTTGGGCTGTTTTGTCCAGAGCCATCAGTAACTCTGTGTGGAGCAGTTATTCCCTGGTTTCAAGGGAATAAAAGTCAATGTTGCTAAAGCAGAAGCAACAAAATATTGGTTTGGCTGCTGGTGAGGTTGAACAAATTACTGTCACTGGTAATAGAAAAATTGACTTTTAATGATAGAAGTTAATTAGGTTGAGGAATGGATGAGCTGCAAAAGGGGAAACAATGTCACATATCTCTAGTAAATAAAAAGGCCATAAGGGAAGTGTATTTTCCATTTTCAGTCAAAATCACCTACAAAATATAGAGGGGGAGCAGATCACTTAGGAGAGAGTGTGACTGAAAGCAAGAAATACTGATGTGAGGGTTTCCTGATACTTGATCAATACAGTGCAGAGAAGTACCTCTGGTGATAAGATATGTGTGTGTTTGTCATGTGGAAATTCCTTCTTGGCTCATATGTGGGGGCAGCCCCAGTGACTTTGGGGCTGCCAGGTTTCCTTGTTTGGTTTTGTAAACATTTTTATTCTTTCCCCTGGAGTGGTGCAGAGCTGTTTGCCGCATTCCCTGTGCCAATGTTCCCTGTGCCAGTGTTCCCACCTGAGCCTGCCCAGCTCTGGGACTTTTTGGCTGTTCTGTGTGAGGTGTTGACAGCAAATCCCAGCCAAATTCCCAAATCCTTCTTCTGTCCTTCCCCTCAGGATCATTTGAGCCTCAGGGCAGTCGCTCTGTTTTCCCTGAGGATTGTAAATAGATATGCTTCACGTCTAGTTGCAGCTTTGATTTAGGAGAGAAGGTACCCTAGAAAAGCCAAAGTGAAGATACCCTAAAAAAGCCAAGCACATGGACTGGTTTCTCAATAGTTGAAGTCTTGTTGAAACCTCTCGGCTTTGAGGGAGGGGAGTGCCTCTCTTCATCTGCTGGCTCTTGAAGGAGGGAGGGAGGTTTCAGTACATGGCAGTCCTTGAGCTTGGGCTCAAATACTGAAGTAAATATTTGAGAACTGTAACAAACCAAGAGGGGAGAGCAGCTGAGTAAAAGAAAACATTGTGTTAAAATGCACACGGTGAGGTTTTTTGACAACCCATTGCTCCAGATCTGTGCTTCAAGGAAAGACTGATTTGTTTTCTACAGCAGAACATATTTTCATCCTGAGTATGTTTCTGTAAATGAACCTTCTGTCTCAACCAGGAGGTATTTTTGACCAGCTGTTAAAATTTCAGAAGTACACCTGGAAAAGAGGTAAAGATAGTTTCCTGAAAAATCTGCCTTTTATTATTAAAAGTCCATAATATGGGTCAAAAGAAGGGTGAAAAAACCAAATCAGTCCTTTTACTTCTTCAGTATGTGATTTCACAAGCTTTTAATTTTATTTAAAAGAAAAAAAAGGAAAGTAGGATGTACAGGGAGCACAATCCGATAGAAAATACTAAACCTGTACCTGTTTCTGTGTCTGTCATCCTGCAAATGGTGAGTTAAAAGAAAAAGACAATTTGTAGCATTTGAAATGTCTTCAAGTAGCCTTTACATTCAGCAAAAATTTGGTCACAAGTGGGTAAGGTAGGTCATGGGACCTGCTCCCTGAAAGGAAAATCATCCCCTTAGCTTTTTGCTTTTTTTTTTCCCTGCTGTTTTTGCTGTATATTGCATATTGTACCTGAAGGGTAGCAGCTACATAAAGATATCTCTCAATATTTGTTCTGTATTTGACAGTTAAGCTGTTCCTTCCAATGTACCTTAGGGATTTTTAGTCTTAATTTTGTGCTATCAGGCTTCCATTTCTCTGACTTTGTATCCTCTGTGGTAATATTACTAAAAGCTTCCCATTTTGGTGGGTATTTTTGTTAAAAAAAAAGTAATTGCAATAATCAGAACTTAGTTTTTCTTGCCTTTTTCTTCCAGATTATCCCAATGGCATTCGGCTCACGTCAGCTGTTCCAGGAGCAGATATCAAAGTACTCATAAATTTCAATGCGCCAAATCCTCAGGACAGGAAGAAGTTCACAGATGATTTGAGGGAATCAATTGCAGAAGTTCAAGAAATGGAAAAGCACAGAATAGAGTGTAAGTACAAAGGTACATATAATGGAGCATTTTCCAGCTAGTCAAAATAAGAAAATTCTGAGTAAGTGTATAGCACATTAGAACACCTTAAAAGTTCAAAATTATGTGGGTTTTTCTGTGACTTTGCCTCGAGAAGGAGGAAAAAGACAGTAATGCCTTAAGCCCCAGCTGAGTTCATTGACTCCTATTTACTGCAGTGTAGCTGCAGCGGAATTTATCCTGGACAAGCTGCAAATAACAATGGACAGAGGAGAGCTGGGTCTGTGATTTGTAGCGTAAATTACAGTAAGAATTTTAGGAATAATTTGAACAGAAGAGAGCTGGGTCTGTGATTCATAGTATAAATTACTGCAAGAATTTTTAGGGATAATGTGGTCAGAGGAAAGACGGATCTCTGATTTGTACTATAAATTCCAGTAAGAATTTTAGGGATAATGTGGACAGAGGAGAGATGGATCTGTGATTTACACCAAAATTTACAGCAGGAATTCTAGGGGCATTTTATCTCACACAGAAATTCCCAATGATGGCCATTCCAATAAGCCTCATTGAACTTTTCTTCATTTCCGTGTTGCAATTCCTGTAGTCGGTAAGGAAGTCAGGTCTAAACTGATGTGTTTTGCTGGTAGTCCTGTGAGCATCTGAAGATGGAATTTTATCCCATCTTCCCAAAAGAGGCCCTGCTGCACATCCAGCTGTGGCTAGAGGGGTGAAGCTCCCTACAGACACAGGGACGTTCTGGGCTGTTTCATCCCCACAAGCAGCAATGTAAAACCCCCGTGTGTGTTGCAGCCGAGCTGGAGAAGCAGAAGGGGGTGGTGCGTCCCAGCATGTCGCAGTGCTCCAGCCTGAAGAAGGACTCCGGCAACGGGACCCTGCCCCGGGCGTGCCTGGACGACAGCTACGCCGGGGGCGAGGGGCTGAAGCGGAGCGCGCTCAGCTCCTCCCTGCGGGACCTGTCCGAAGCAGGTAAGCGCTGCCTCTCCTCCCCGCCTCTGCATGCAAAGCTGCCTCCGCCGTGCCCGCAAAGCCCAGCTCGCCCTGGGCCGTCACACATGGCAGTGGTGGAATCTCACCTTCCGAATAGCTCCTTTCTCCCCCACCCCCGGCTCAGGGTTAATTTCTGTTTGGTTTTTTTTTTTTTTTTATCTCTGTTCT
The DNA here is from genome assembly GCA_003676055.1 of Chloebia gouldiae. Lineage (NCBI taxonomy): Eukaryota > Metazoa > Chordata > Aves > Passeriformes > Passeridae > Chloebia > Chloebia gouldiae. The sequence goes on from QUSF01000151.1 coordinate 393,425, forward strand.
GTTAAGCGGCCACTGCTTGAAAGCTTTTAAGCCAGTCTAGGTTACTATAGAAACTTTTAAAGGACAGTGAAGACAGAGGAAAAATTGTAAGGTTTTAATAAAACAGAAGTGACTGACTTGTGCTAGGAGTAATTAACTTAAGTTTTCCTTTCTTTCTTTTCATCTCCTTTGCTTTTTCCCCTTCATAGAGTAGGCCTAGAAAGGGAAGGAAAGCTCCTGGTCTCTGTGTAACGAGCGCTTTCTGTGTATTCTGTGCTCAAGTGTACCTGTGTTACCACTTGGATGAATGAAATTGAGTGAAGCCCTACTACATTCTCCCTAGAGCTGTGTAGCATCAGTGTGCCCCCGATGCTCTTTTCTTGTTCTGTAACTCAGACACAGTTCCTAATTCTTGCAAAAATAGGTTGTTGTGAAGTACTCTTGGCAATAGAACGAAGAAGCTCTAGTGGACAAGAATGTTGATAAAACCCACAAAGCCACTGATGTGTCTTAAGTTTTATTAACTGATTAAAGACTGGAAGGCAGTGGTGGTGTGATTTTTTAGCCAAAGTCAGCCAGGGAAAGTTGGGCATGTTTTTATTTGATGGTTTGCCTCACACCCGGCATAGCCATGTAATCTTTCAGTGTTAAAGATTCCTGTTACTAACAAGAGTTCTTACATGAACACCATGTCCACTGTTCAGAAAGTACTTCCAGAGATAGCACACTCATTTTTTAAATTATTTCGTTTTTAGTTCATAGGTTGTGCTGCATACTCTGCTTTGTTCTTTCAATTGCAGTGATGATGTACAGTGTAGTCATAATTTCAATATTCTGTATATCTTTGCTAGTAGACACTACTTACCTATTTTCTTTTTTTTTTTTAACTAAAGAAGATAACTAAATTTTAGCTATGCTGCAATAAATAAAATTGTTGTAAACTGAAATGATAGCCTGTGTTTTGTGGGTATATTTATGTGCATACAAATATGTAGAGAGTGAGCTCTTTCAATTCTTTTCTTCTCTGTTTAGGCTTTCATACTCACATCTCCATGTGCTTCATTAAAAAGACTTAGGCCCTTGATCCAAAATCAGACTGAAGTTGAAATTTGATGCCTGCTTGGTTCCAGTGGATTTTAGATCAAGCCCTAGTCTTCAACACTCTTATCTCTCAGATCTGAGGATACTTCATCATCCTTTTCTGTTGTTTTGGTTTTATTTCATTAGAATGAGAACTACCATATTGTTAATATGTGAGTTCAGTGGGTATCTGCACACCTAAATGTGATTTCTAATTAAATTTTTCATTCCATCAGAATTACTCATCCCTCTCTTTCAAACATTGCCATGTATTTGAATTCGTATTATGGGTTTAATTCAACAAACCAGCATTTGTAATCACAAACACATTTCACAGGGCATGCCTATAACTGGCATGCTTATTACTGAAAATAATCTTTTTCCATGACAAAAAAATAGAAATCACTCACAGACTGCAGGGTTTATCAATGAGTTTGTTAAACCCAACTAAACTTAATTTTAACTTGAAATAGCTGAGAATTATGGAGAGCTTCTGTTTGGTCTTGTGCAGTGCAACTGACTTGAGAAACGACCAACCTGTTATTTCCTTTGTTATTTGGTGGGAGTGACTTCAGGGAGAGGATCCAAAGCGTTCCTGCCTTCTCTCACAGAATAGCTTGCATGTGAGGCTAATTTTATTTTTCATGTGGGAGAGGTGATCCATAGAAAAGCAAAGAAATCTTTTTCAGTTAGGAAGATACTGCACCTCAGTGATTATGCCATATTAAATTGCTTCTCTAAAACAGGCCTGAGTTAGGTTGCTTCAAATACTTTTGTGGATGAAACAGGATGAACAGGAGTGTGTGGGCGTAGGAAAGTAGATTTTTAGAGTGACCCTTTCTACACTGAATCAGAAATAATTCTAAAAAACGAGAAAATGGCCTGGTTGCATATTTATGCAGGAAGGCAGGTAAATGTCCAGTGAACATTGCAAACTCAACATTTTAACTGTTTATTCAGTGGAGGAAAATATGACTGAACAGCATTTGGCTGCACTTGGAAGAACTATTTAGGAAAACAATCCATTGCTGTCCCCTAGACTTCCCAGTAAATATAAGCTGTGGAAAGTGACTAAATTTCTCTGAGTGAGGATTCAAAAGCTTCTGAAATCTAACAAATGCTGATACCCTGACTGATTCTGCCTCCTAAGCTGGGAATGCACAGAAAAGCAGGATTTGTCCATCAGGAATCCTTTCCTGAGTGGTTCCATGCCTTGGCCACAACAACTCCCAGCTGTGGGAAGGGTGTGCTGAGGATCTTTTCATTTGAGAGATGCTGTTGTTCTTTGTGCATTGACAGTTCTTTCCATGGAATATGAAACACAATGTGGCATCCAAGTGTTCCAATATGCAAATAGTCAAAAACATTTAGGGCTTTATTTTTCTCTGAAGAGAAATGTATCATTTTTATTGCACATTCTTGAGCTATAGTCCAGGAAGAACTGAATTTATTTGTTCCAAACTTTGAAATTCTTAATTTATATAAAAATATTAGAAGCCAGGCAAATTTTAATGCATCTAAAGCTGAGTTTTATGAGTTTACAGAAAGATGGGAAAAGTGGGATGTCCCCTCATGGCCACTGTTCCACAGGAAGAATGATTTGGTCACTAAAGCAGAGCAGGAAGGGTTGGACTGCTTGTGTTTCCCATTCTGTTTCTCCCAGAAACAGTCCCATTGGACTGATTTTATGTTCTTTAATTTGAATTCCAGCCACTTTGAGTTGATGGGGGAGCCAGTGCTTTTTACATTGAGTTTACAGTGGAATTCAAACTTTATTCCCACATCCCTAACCTGTAAGGTGGGAATAGTATTTACACAGTGAACTGGTTTAAAAATTGCACTTTTCTTGTTTGCCCCACTGTTCCGCAACTGGCACAGCCAGGTAGTACTGCCCAAGTGAGGGTGGTACAGTGGTTCCTATTACTGGGAGCTAGGCTTGTCTAAAACAGCCACAGACCAAAAAAGATTACTTCAAAACCAAACCAAAACAAAGAGTATTTCCAGGATTAAAAGAATTCTGTTTCATGGTGAGATCTTAAGATTGTACCTGTTTCACATGGAAACAAGATGAAAATGTGACAAAGAATACTTTACCCCTCAAAAGTGGTCTCTCTAATGATTGGAGAGAGTAATTTAACTTAGAACTTTTTTCCAAGCTTTTTTCCCCAAGACACAAGAAACCAAATCATAATGCAGTGTTTAGCTATCAATTATTTCACTGGCCCAGAAGAGCTTCAAGAACTACAGAGTGGCAGTGAGAAATATTTCCATGTACTGAGCTGATCTGCAGCCTGAGCTGCAGATCCTGTGATGTGTCCTGCACAGCACACATCCATTCTGCAAGGTGCAATGGCTTTTATTAATGAAGCTCAATATTCTTTTGGCATGGTTAAGTTTGTAAAAATCTTGTAATCACTTCATATTTCTGCTATAAATTTGAAATATTCTTGGCCCCATATAATGCATGTTCATATATGGGACATACATTTGTGTAAGTTCAAGATATTTCTGACAAGGAATATTCATATCTAATGGATAAAGTTAAATTAATTGAAATTTCAGTTTATAAATTAAAATCCACTTTAACAGCCTTAAAAAAATAAAGTAAGCATAATATATTAAGTAAAACTAATTTTCAGATTTGATAAATGTCACCTTGCTTTGTAGCACAGCTGCTAATTATCCTTCCAGTACATGTTTAGATGCAATTCTGGTTGAGAGTCACCATTTCCCTGGGATGCATGTAAAAGCTGGAGCTCCAGGGATTTCTGGGATGGGATACTATCCCAAAGACCAGGGAACATTCTGGAATAAACACACACTGGCAGGGGAAATGCTCCAAGGGGTTTACTGAGTAAACCCACCACACTGCATGTCAGCACAGAATAGGGTTCAGTTTGTTTTTAAGAAAATTAATGGAGCCTCTGTACAACAATAGTGCTTATCTGAGGGAAATTACAGGCATTTTAAGTAGGATTTTCTGTTTGTTCTTGGCTTTGCAAGTAATACTTTGCCCTGGAGTTATTCTGAGCAAAATTCCATCTGTCGCTCTCTGTCCGTATTTACTGTGTCCATGGTTATTTGATCAGACTGTGACTCCTGTCATATGCAAAAGGCATTGGATTGTTGTGTTCTTCATTTTTGGCCACGTTTAATATCCCGTGTCAGCTCTCAGTCTTATTTGCAACCCTGACTGCTAAGTTCCGAGGTGGCTGCCGCAGTGTGTTTGCATCAGCAAGCAAGAGTGGTTGGAGTGTTAATCAGTACTAATCCTGTTATCAGAGCAGAAAAATATCAAAGTCTGACTAGGAGTCAAAATAAGGGATGAATAAACACAGTTTTTCTTGGGGGGGCTCATAAGATAGAACAGCTCTGGTTTGGCTGAGGCTAAAACTGCAGCAGGAGATGAAGCAGTGAGCTTTTGACAAAGAGCCTATCCAGGTTCCAAATCCAGATGAATTTCACCAGTCAAACACAACACCTTGACCACAAATGCCTTCCTCTCAATTTAATGCCACTGCAGAGGGGGTTGTACTAGGGAGCAGCTCTTTTTAAGAGGGGAAAATGTTCCAGTAGACTGGAACTGTAGCTCTTAAGAGAAACTTGTTTCAGGGCAGTGTCCTGTGACCAACCAGGTCAACATTATACTTACAAATCCAGCAGGTGGTAGTTTCTGATCATCCTGATGCTTTGGGTAGTCTGAATTGCCCTATGAGCAGTTCCAGTGCTCCCTAATTCTGATCCCAGATGCTTTTGGGGTGTCTGTGAGGAGGGTACGTCATTAACTGGTTCAGTGATGGCGAAATCCTCACATTCTCCCCTGAAACCCCCTCTCAGAGTAGAAGATTCTGAAGGCAGCAGTGTGCCAATGCAGGGTGGAGACTGATATTTGGCCTTGCACAAAAGCAAGGAGAGAATGCTGAGAAAACTATGGTTTCTAAAGCCCTGCAGATTTTAGAAAAGCCCTGAGCACCAGGAGGGCTCCTCAAAGCTCAGCTTTCTTTCTACACCGTGCCAGGAAAGTATTCTGAAACTTCGCAAAGCAAAGCTTCACAAGCTATCTTCTAAAAATCTCTATTTCCACTGCAGCCAGATGCTATTTTCTCTGCTATGAATTGAAAAAGAAAATCTGGGATCCTTTGTCCTATACAGCCACTGAGGTCTTCTGGCTCTTTAGGCAAACAGTCTGGAGTTTCACGGGTGGGTTTAGGCAAATGTCTTTGCAATTTGAGACTGTTGGAGTACAAATCCAGCATGCTTAATGATACAGCACTGCACAGCTAAACAAACAAAATCTAGCCATAATGTTAAGATAGATTCCAGATTTACTGATCAAAAATTAAGTTTAGTTTTTTTTTAAACCTCATGAAAGAAGATTGTATGAAATCCACTGAGGTTCAAAGCTGATATTGAAATTATAAATTCGATAAAATGATAAAACCAATGAAGTGATAAAACCAATGAAGTGATAAAACTGAGGAAGTGATAAAACCGATGCCTCTCACGGTGCCCCACAATGAAGTTCAGAATATTTCAACATTAAATTTTTCATTTAATTTAATGCCACCCCACAACTATATCTCAGTGTTTAAAGAAAAAAAAACCTTCATGGCCAATTAGATTCCAGGAAGCTAAACCCTTTAAAATCGTTGCTGCTCAGCATCACAACTGCAACACTAAACCCAAACACACCAACTTCAAGAATTGTGCAAATTACAAAAAAATAAATCACACCCCACTCGTGTGAGCCGATTCCCAAAGACACCACCACTCTTCCAGATTACCACTGAACCCCTAGAAACCTAGGCAGGTGCAGGGAGTTGCTGTCCCTGCTGGCCCTAAAGCTGTGGGGTTATGGGGCCGCAGCTCTTGGCGCCGGTCGTGTCGCAGTCTCTAATCTCTGCTGTTGCATGTCCTGGGCAGGCAAGCGTGGGCGACGCAGCAGTGCAGGATCGCTAGACAGCAATATGGAAGTAAGTAGGAAGTTCCTGATGTCTAGCTGGATGTGATGATGTGCATTTCAAACCTTTCTTTTATATACATACATATTTTTTTGCTCTTTTTTCTTCTAACATATATATATCTATATATATATAACCTGCCTGCCACAAATAAAATGCATGCCTAGGCTATTCACTCTGTATTCTTCCAGCTTACAAAGCACTGACTGCTTGTTTTAGAGCAATGCCATTTTTGGTTTGAGCTAACCTTGTTCCCTTTGTTCCTGCAAGCATGGTTAAATGGATATGATGTGTCCTTTTGCCACCATTTCAGTCTGGTCCCAGCTTCAAAGCCCACTTGCTCTTTGTTACCAAATACACTGTTCTTGCTGTTTGATATTTAGCTACAACTATTGACTGTCATGCTCAACCATCCCCATTGCTTATTTTCAAGTTCAATTGCTAAATGTATGCAGTCATGACACCATGGAATTGCACAGATAGGGCGTGGAAGGATAAAAAAATTATTCAGATAGGTGAATTCAATGTGGATTTCATGAGATTTCATTCATCTTCAAACCATTTATATATACTGTTCATGTCTCTGAATTCAGCTTGCAGATTTTTTCTTTTCTTTTTCTCTTTTTTTTTGCTTTAGGTAGATTACAGTTTAAATCTAGCACACTTTGCCTAAGTACTGTTGCATCCCTTAACTCTTTAAAAATACAAACCCCGAACTTCAGCAACTAAATTCCAGGCTAAATAATAGAGAATGTTGGACCATAGGTCAGAATAATACAAGCACATAGAAATCTTAGTGACAAAAATTGTTATGGTTCCTTTTAACACAAAATGCAGAGGTAGGCCTGAGAAGCAGCACTGTCCTGTATGGTAGTGGAAAACTGCTATAAATAAAGATTTAAATACCATTTTAAAATCTGAGCTGCAACTGTAATATTTGCTGCTGTATGTTTAACTATTTAGGTTGCATTTAATGTAGCACTTTTTCTTTTTTTTTTGTGGTAAAAAAAGTATGGTATTTTTTGCAGTATTTAAAAATGTACTTTTCCTTTAAAAACACACTCGTAGGTTTTATATCATGTTACTCTTCCATGACATTTTTTTTTTAATTTGAAGTCATATATCTTGATGTCAAAGCACTGAGAGAAAATCACTCAATGCTTAACATCCCCTAAGAATTGGCCACTTAGGGAAGGTGGAGATAAAATTTTCCCTAGAACTCTCTAACATAATCCACCCATGTGAAACCTAAAGGAGGAGTTTGTGGGTCAGTGTGAACTTTTTCTTTTTCTATTTTTTTTTTTCCTTTTTGAACATTTCAAGATTTTTTTTTTTAATTTTTATTTTCTATTAATTTCTTTTTAGGGGTCCATCATTAGCAGTCCTCACATGCGCCGAAGAGCTACATCAACCCGAGAGTGTCCATCTCGCCCTCACCAGACTATGCCCAACTCCTCCTCACTCCTAGGGTCCCTGTTCGGTAGCAAGAGGGGCAAGCCCCCCTCGCAGAGCCACGCGGCCGCGCAGCCCCCGCACCACGCGGAGGGCGCGGCGGCAGCGCCACACCCGCACCATGCGCAGTTCTGCCACCAGAACCCGCCGCCCTACCACCACCACCACCACTACCACCCGCCCCCGCACCCGCACCCGCACCAGTACCACCAGCACGGGCACGGGCACTCCCCGTACCTGCCGCACGCCCCGCACCACGCCCCGCACCACGGCCCGCACCACCACGGGCCGCCCCCGCCGCCCGCCGCCTCCAGCACCAAGCCCAAACACAGCGGCATCAGCACCATAGTCTAGGCCTAACGGCCCTCCTCGTGACTCTAGTTCTAAACCCAGCTGCAAAGGCACTTACAGGAAGCAACAAAATCACACCATCAGTTTTTACCTAGGCCGTTTAATGAGCTTAAAGGCTTGCTGTTACTAAATAAAATAATTCCAGTTAGCCTAGGCCATACTGGTTTTATTTATCTACTGGATAGATGTTCACCACCATCTGCTTAGTTCTCATTTCCAACCTTGCCTTGAAAACGTGCTGCTTGCTGAATCTGAGGAAAGCTACCTTTTACACCAAACCCCTGGACAATTTTACCCTCATCATGAAAAGCTAGCCTATGGAAAAAAACAGGGAAAAAAGTGAGACAGAACCAAGTGTTGCATTCTTGCTCTTTTATTCTCAATGGGCAAAAAAAATAAGTAGACCTGATATGGTTGATGAAAGTACGTAAGTAAACTTTATATAATATAAATATATACATATAAATATATATATATACTGTATAGTTAACATTTGTGCTTGGAAAGAAATTTTTTCAGTCCACAAAACTAGCAATATAGACTTTACAAGGAATTCCACTTACTTGATAGGACAGTATAATAGATGAATAGCATATGAAAGAGTAGACCAAAAACATTAAACATTAGAAACCAATTTCAAACATTTCAATATTTTCATAGCAAGTCCTCTGGACTTGTTAAGATTTCTAAGCAATCATTACTAAATGTGCCAAGTAACATAGCATTTAAATGTTGTAGTTCAATATTGCTTTGTATAAATCCTTATTTTATTAACACGATGATATCGTACGTAATCAGTATTAGAGCTGCTCTGCTATTTCAGGTAAGCAAACTCATTAAGATGCAGTAATTATTTCGTAGCAATGGAGGGTGCCCACGTACCAGGGGAACCTCCAAGCATTGGTCACACAAGTTCTTAGACACTTTAAAGGCTGTGATAACTGTGAATTTACATGATCCACATTTATTTTGTAAGCATATGGATTGAACGAGCACACGGGAAAAATTCTGCCAGGTGCATGTAAACACTGCAAAAACATTCATCTCAAACATGAAAATGGCAAACCTCCATCCTCTCAGCTACTTTGCTTCCTGTTTACCATAATTGCTCATTTTTACCCCCAGCGAAGCTGAATTCTAGTCCAGAGTGTTTCCAGTGGAAGTGCTCTAAAACTTGAAGGTTTGTTTTAGAATCTAGCATAGGGTTTATATATATATATATATATTTAAAAAAATTTAAAATCTGTAATTCCATGTAGCCATGCGCTAGCAACAAAGTGGCTTTACCATTTTTACTCATCACATTTGTTAGTTTGAAGCACCCAGCACTCAGCAGGCTGAGTTTATGCTCAAACCCTCACTTCCATAGTCCAGTTAGTTGCAAGACATCACATAAAAATAGGCTGTGCTGTTGTTGCTTATGTGTTGTAACCAAACAATTTGCAAATTTCTCTACAATTTGTATCCTAAAATCCTGTACAAAGTTATCCATGGCGCCTACTTTGTAGTTTCAGCACTTTGAGCCACTGCAAGGACTTAGCACCTAAAGAGTAGAGACAGAGGAATCACAACTGCAAAACTGTACCAGCCTAAAAGCAAACCTTGAAGAAGATGAGCAAAAAGTTCCAGTGAGAGATGGGTAAAAGTAATCACAGCTCCAGGCAGTCGGGTTTCTGTGTAACAGAAAACAAACTAATAAAAGTGTCCCAAATCGGGAGGACATGGGAGCAACACAGGGACTTGTCCTGTTGGCTTGCTCATGGCATCTCTGGCGTGGGGAGGATGGGAGAGGTTCAGTCATTTTTTCCCTTTCACACCATGGATACCACAATACCAGCAAAACTGCAAACTGAGCACTTTGTTCACCTCCACAGAGAGCAAATACAGCAATCTAGAGTTTAGCCTTTTGTTTCCAGCAGTCCACATTCGTTTCACACATGTGCAATATGTTTTCCCCTTCTGCTCCTTCTCCTTGGAATGATCTCCATGAAAAGAAAACAAGTGATTATTATTTTTCTGTATCACTCATTCTATTCTAAGTTCTGCGGCTTACCTTAAGAGGGCTCGCTGGGGTCCCCTGAGGCTCTGTTCCTTGCAGTTTAACAAATATATACTGTTCTTATAAGGGAAAGTAGAACTGTCTGTCTGCATGTCATCTAATGTTATTAGTGTGAGGCTACACTCTACATATTGTATAATTGCAAAATATATCAGTGTTACTGTTGATATTAGTTGAAGTAAAGTGATAACATATTTCAATATGTAGACTTTTCTTCATACATCTGTACCAATAGTAGAGTCTAACTGTAATTTATAAGTTGTTCCAGAAAAGATAAAAAACCATTTAGGTGCAAACATCTCTGAAAAACTGCATCTTTTAACTAAAACAGGGGTAAGAAAGGTCCTCTTCACTGGGTGTCGGAGTCTGTACTTGTTTCAGATGCAGAGGCATAATGGAAGTAAAATTCTGTATACGGAATAAAGGCAGAATATGCAGTAGCAGTGGAGAGGAAAATCTGACTCACTGTGTTGATTAACACTGAAGATGTCAAATCTCCCAGATCCACATTTGTTTTATGTTTAAAAACCTATTTCATTCATTTAAATTAGAGTTACATATAAATATTCTGTGCTTAAACAGTGAGTTACAGTTTAATGCCTGCCCACTGATTTTCCATGTGCAATCAATGTATTTGTGAACCAAAGTGTTGAGATGTCACAAACGTGCATGCACAGAAACATTTCCACATGGTTCCATGGACACTGGGGAGGAGGCTGTGCCTGCCCTGAGCATGCAGGGAGTGTGAAATCACAGATTTGGAGGCTGGTTAGAAACCAAAACTGGTCACATGAGAGCACAGGATTTGGACACTGTTCTTTCAAGCCAAGCAGGAGAAACAGTGGACTTGACTACTTGACTTTTTTTTTTCCCTAGTTTTGTTCTGTTTTGTTTCTTAGACTGTGTGTTTCTGTGTACTCCAACCAAACAAATGTGTCAGCACAAGTCTCCAGACCTTTGCTGCTTGTTTAAGGTTGTAGTAAAACCTCTCTGACTCCATCCTTGATCAACAGTTGGTTAGAGCAGTGTGGATCATGCCTAGAATAGGAGAATTCCAGCACTTAACACTGTGTGGGGTTAAGAAAATGAATTAAAACGAATTCTTCAGCCTGCAGACAGGAGTAGTATGGAGAGTGTTTTTTCTCAGATGCCATTGCCAATTACTAACTGGTACAAAACTGCATAGAGTGGCCGTGGTTCTCTCTTCCCCTAAACGATGTGGCAAAGCAGTAATGCTGATTTGAACAAATGAAAGGGAAACTTAAAGAATGAAGGTGTGGCAACAACAATAAAAATCTTTTCTGGGACAACAATCAAGCATATATTTGGGGGTTTTATTTTTTTAAGTTAAGAATGAAATGTAAAACAATGTAAAAAAACACAAAAAATCAAAGTTCATCCTAATATAATGTGCGTCTTGTATTGCTAAAAAAAAAAGTCTAACATGAAGTGTAGAATGATTTTCCCATCATGTACTGCATGCAGCAGAAGCCTCTTGTTTCTTGATAAAATGAGCTGAAAGACAGTCAGCAGATATTTAAACACTGAATCTCTAGATGTTGACTTGCTGTTCCATATGAAGCTGTGTGTTTTCTGCAGTTAAGCATGCATTTTGCTATTCCCTTGTAAAATACCATCGCACTTCTTGCCTGCAAAATGGATTCTCGTGTATATATTTCAAAGAAAAGTGGAACCAATAACAAGATTCAGTTTGGAAAAGAGAAAAGGGAGTGGTGAAAATGGGACCAGTAGGGGGAATAGAGAATTCTCTAAATTGTACATAGTGTGTAAATTAGCATTACTATAAGTCTGCAGTCACTTTGAGGTTGCCTATCTCCTGCTAGGAACTTAAATCAGCTTTGAGTTGTATTAAACTGTTAGAATTAGGTCTTGAATGCAGACTGTTAAAGACTTCAAAAATCATTATGCTTACAAGAAGCTTCTGTTCTGGGGAGGCTCAAGACCCCTTTTGTAACTCTGGGGAAGAAAGGAGTGCTTTCATTTTAATATGCATTCTGTTTGTAAGTAGTAACAGACCCTATTGATGTAAAACTATAACTGTGATCATGTGGAGAAATCAAATAAATCATTTAAAACTCTTTGTTTCTCACTTCATGCAATCTAAGAGCTTCAACTCTTCATATTTGAAATGAAGGAAATTCCTTCCACTGGTATCCTGGCCCCTCTGAGGCAGTGGGATTTCTGCCTTCAGAGGGGCCTGGAACTGAAGATCAGATGGAGGAGGTGGTGAGTGGAGTCTGTGGCCCCTTCTCACTCGGCCTGGAGGGGTGTGTGCTGCTGTAATAAATTGAGTTCTGGAGTCATTAAAGAGCAATCAATCCAACAGCCAGGTGTGCAGACAGACAGGGAGACAGTGACTCCAACAGCCAGGTGTGCAGACAGGGAGGCACTGCAGAGGCCCTGGTGGGCAATGCCCAAACCCATCGAGCCCTGGACATTGCTGACAGTTATGAGACCTTCTGGCCATGGGGCTGTGTGACCAGCTGACCCCAGGTGGCCTCAGGAGCTCCTGTCCAGGGCACTTGTGCCCTGCCTGGGGAGGGCCCCATTTGTCCTTGGCAGGGCCAAGTCCTGGGCTGCTCTGTGGAACCCCCAGGAGCTGGCAGTGCCTCTGTGGCCACAGGCAGGGAGCCCCGGAGCCCTCAGCCAGGCACTGAGTAAGTACTGCCCAGTTACTCTTTGTCCCCTGTTTGTTGTGTGTCTCAGTTTCCAGGCCTGAAGGATCCTTCACCACACGTGGCCTTCCCAGTGTTTGATTTACATCCTGCAGTTACAGTTTGACAATCACTTGTGGGATATTCCATTGTGCCCTGACCTTGGTGCATTTCCAGCCTTTCCAGGGGATTGTAGTGTGTTCTGTAAAGCCTGGCCACGTTAATGTTCAGCTGTCAATTAAACTAAACTGTGTTTGCTTCTGTTTTCTATTAATTTTAGGAGATTCTTGAATTATTTTGTGGGAATAGTCAACTGTGACCTTTTGCTGCAGGGCTGTAATTTCAGGATGTGCATATTCATTAATGATTTTTTTTTTTTTTTTAGGTAAGTACCCACTTAGCATGACCCTCTGTGCCACCTTCTGAGCTCTGGGACCCCTTTGGAGGCAACCAGTGCCTCTGTACCATAGAAACATCCTCTAGTGGAAATGGAAGGATTTGCAGAGCTGTTCTTCACTGATACATCTATTCCTGGTTTAGGAATTAGGATTTGTAGAATTTTAGTACATTTTGAAAAGACAAGAGGTCTGCGCACGGCAGTGCACGCAGATTGCAGGAATGAGTTGTCATGCAATAAACAACTTCTCAAGCTCTTCTAGATAGGAACTCTTTAACAACAGGTTCTTTTCCAAGTATTTTTTTGCATTTTTTGGGTTGAAATAAAAAAATGCAAGATTAAAAGGACAGAAGAACAAAATCAAGAACTTCTGATGTTTTATTTGTATCTTTCTTCAGATTTTTGTTGACTTAGCAATCAATGAATTCTATTTAACTTTGTTTTTTCCAGTTGGCCTTAGTGGTTGATTTTCATTCAGAGTTTCATAAAAAAGGTATGGTATTTTAGCATATATTTATTTTATTTTAATAGTTGTGTAGTGTTTTTATTCCTGTCCGCTCTGTGTTACAGCTGCATTAAGTATATATTTTCCAAAGGAATCTTTCTGGATTTTTACCCTACTTAGTGATTTTTGATCCTGTATTTTGTTGACATAAAATTCCTGGAAGGGAACATAGCATAACCAATCTAATAGAAATACCTAAACCATACAAATACTTCATTTTAGGTGTACTTTTTTAATAGGCCTTCTTTCTGTTTCCTATTATTTCAAGAATTAAAGCCATTCCTGTATTATTCCTAAATCAACTGCAGGATGAGGCTGGTCATGAAAGTTAGGAAAATCTTAAATTAATATTTCTGCTGGAAGTATTTCCTCAGATAAGCAAGACTTAAATGAAAGTCGTGTGGGTGATGGTGACTTGAAGCCATCACTTTTTTCAAATCTTTAGATTTATCATTTCTGCCACGTGAATAAATGCACATTTTTAGGGATAAAATGAAAAAAAAAAAGTGCCTTTATTTAGAATTTTTCAATAACTGAGATGTGAAATAGCAGTATGGTTCATGAGACGCAGCAGCTGAAAGCAGCCACAGGAGTGTGCAATCTGTCAGCTCTGCTGGGAAATGACACCACTGCAGCTTTCATTTATTTTTCATACTTGGACACAGTACTTTAGACAGGTCTGTGTAATGAGCAAAGCAAAAATAATTTGTCTTTAACAAGATGAGCAGGGGAAATTCATTCCAAGGCAAATGAAATATTAGGAGTGCATGATGGAAATGTCTTCTCTTCAGTTTCTCAGTTCTGCCATAACACAATGCCTGGGTTCTGATGAGGAAATGAGCCCTGGGTGTGCGTACAGGGAAGTGGGAAAAGCAGGGAGTGTGCAGGAGTTCTGTGACTCAGCAGTGAGATCAGAGTGAACCAGGGCTGGAAATTAATTCATTTAACCATTGCCAGTCTGGTTTTGTAGTGTTTTTTTATTGGAGCAGAGCTCAGCTGTGTGTGAGGCCCTGCAGGGAGGTGCCCACCCTTGTTAACCATCTTCCCCTTCCACTAGCTCCCCGCGTGCTCTTGGCTGATTATTCCTTCACTTTGCTGGCTAATATTTCTTTATGTCTATCTCCAACAAAAAAAGAACATTTTTATTTAATGACCAATCCTGTATATTGTCCTTACCATCTTTCTGGTAGTCTCGTGTATCTGCTTCTGCCTCAGCCCTTACACCAGGCTCCAAAAAATGACTCTGTTGTAATTAAAAAGAACATCAAAAAAAAAGTGCAAGCAAACTCGCCAAAAAAAAGCGCCAACCAACCAAATACACCCCTGCAATCACCAGAGTCTGAGATACTTCTGTTGTCCTTCAACCCCTGAGTTTGGAAGAGCAGCAACATTTTCCAGCCCAGTGACAAATGTGCTGAATATTCCAATTCAGACTTTAAGCATCCCAAATGATTATAGCCCTGAGCTTTCACGGCATTTCAGCAGGTTTTAAAAATGTCCTTGATTATGTGCTAACTCCTCTGCTATGCCAGTCTGTAAATTTTCAAAACTATTTGTTTGTGTATTTTGCGCCTAAAGAGTGAGGAAACTCTTTCTGCTCTTCCTATTTTTTTCCTACTAGTGCAACATGCAGCTTTCTGGGATGTTGCAATATTCCATGACTCCGCTCACAAATTTGCAGACTGCCAGCATAGTTTCTTGCAAAAAAAAAATTATATATCTATATACCTGTCTATATATTAGTAGTGAACCACTGGGGACATGTCCTGAGCAATTCCTCTGACTGCAGGAATTTGAAATTACTTTGGAAAAAAGCTGATGTAAAAGCACTGGCATTTTGGGTCATCTGTTTCTCTTCCCAGATCTAATAATTAAATAATTATTTAAATTAATAATATAAATATTTACTATAAATATATAGATAATTAAATTATTTACTATAAATAAATAATAAGTATAATTAATTAATTAATATTGTACTCATTATTATTAATGAAATGTTCTTGAGCTCATGGAGCTCCTTCCTTCTCTCAAACATTACAGTGTAATAAAGCTTATTTTGGCAAAGAGGTTCTTGACCTATCTCCCTTCTGCGTTCATTAATAGTGCCAAGATGTGCTTTATCCAGTTACTGCAAGGTCTTTTTATAGCCACAGCCTTGTCCCCTCACTCATTGCTGTCACCTGTGTGTGACATAAAGGCAGCACTCTCCAGGTTGCTCTGCAGCTCCTTGGATGCAATCACACAGGAACAGCTTCTTTCCTGCACTGAGTTCAGGTTATCTCCCTTCACTGAGCCAGAAACTTGATTTCAATACATTGTTTGGCCCATTTTCCCTTGCTTGAAAAATTAATTCTTGGCTGTTAAAAAAATTATAATGTGAAATAAAATATAAAATACTTCAAAACATGAGGCAATTTAGTGCTTCCTTTTAATCTGCCATGGCAGAGCTGATGGACAATTTCCCTGTAAGTGCCCCCTGATGTTGTGAGGAATCCCTTTCACTAACAGAATGTATCCTTATTTTTCAGGTGGTTTCTTAGATGGCCACAGTCCAGTCAGTGTGGATGGATGACAGATTGGACAAATTTATTGATGTATTTATGCAGCGACTGCATTAACATCTGGGTTTCAAACACATCACATCACTTGCACAGCATGTAACCAGGAGCAAAAGTGGAAATACCAGTTCCTGCCCTCACCTTTCCCGGGATTTCATTTGTTGACCAGCTTTATAAAAAAATATTCCAAGTCAGGAGGTGATGCAATGAGCACATCATCACACGCCTGTGGGAAAGACAATTATCAGTGTCAAGTGCAAAACTTTCATACCATCTGTCAGGTTGAACAGGAGCAAACAGTGATTGCATAAAGAGAGGAGGAATTTTGTGTATTTTCCTGGAAGTGCTGCAAAGCCTGGCCAATGTTTTTGCAAAGTAATTTAGTGACATTTTTTCAGTAAATGAAATATCTATGTCTCAAAGAGCTAAATGTTATCAGGTAATTTTATTACTGAATAACAGTTTGTAAGCAGCTGCTGCAAAAATATGGAAGAATAAAAAGGAAAACTGAAGCGTAATTTTATTGTAGTAATTTACTGATCTTTACCTTTCTTGCATTAATTCCTTCTCAGGAAGGAATTCTTCCACTTCAGTGTGGAATGGGCTGATATGGACATCTGTTGGTTCGCGGTCAGCTCCTCTCGCCGCGACACCCCGAGCGGTGGCGTGCTGGGCGGTGAGTAGGAAGAGAACGGGCGGCCGCTCCCCCTTGTGGCTCTGCTGTCCCAGTTATCGGCGCGGGGACAGATGGCAGACGACACGGGACTTGGGGGGTGAACAGGATGGATTTATTCAGCAAGCCCCAAGCCGCTCCGGGGAGGGCGAGCAAAGGTTTTATACTGTAACTCAAGAGGTGGAGTATAGGAACAGCAACCAATAAGGGTAGGGCTAGGGAGGAGTTTAGGGCAGGACTAACATAGCACAAACCTGTCAGGGGGACTAGGGAGAATGACAGGGAGTGCTCTGGAAGCAGGGGAGTGGGCTAGAGGGACTGACAGGGAATGGTCTGGGGAAAGGGGCAGGGAAAGGGAGGATTGACAACTTGGAGAGGAGGGGAGTTAGGGAAAAGCTGGGGAAGATTGGCAACTGGAGAAAGGAGGAGGGGGGGGATATGAACTGGCATTTTAACAAATATCAAATTAAAGAAAAGCACACCACCGCAGACATCACTGTGGGAGTTGTGTTTGTTCACAAAATGTGAGTTATGAGGAGCTGTAACAGCTGAGGGATTAGCTGGCCCAGGAAGGGAATCTGAAATGATGGGAACACGTGGATGAATACCTCAGTGGCAGAGACAGCAGAGAGGAGTCATAAATAAAAGTAGGGAAAGGAAAAGGTTAGACATATTGCTGAAGCAGAAGACAAAAATACAGATTTTTTTTTTTTCAGTAGATGGTGCAGTTCTGTGCAAGGCAGTTTGAAGATGTGTCAGGTCAGGATGGGGGAGTTCTGCAGAGAACTGCAGCTGCCAGGAGTGTGATTTCAGCTGTGGTTTCACACAGCACTGGAAGGGACAAAATCTGTGGTGTGGTACCACTGGTGCCAGCACAGGAACAGAGGATTCTCTGTGCCAGTGATGGTCCACCTGCAGTTTCGTGCTGTGGGTGTTATATCACCCCCTGTGACTGGAAAATGCCAGGTGTTTGTTTATTTATTTAGGATACATTCACAATGCCATCCTCATGCTTGCTGAGTGAACACACAGGATGGGGTGTGCTGGCTGCTGCCTCAGTTCTTGTCAACTTCCTGATGAGGCATCTTTTTCCCTGTGCTTCCCAACTGCCCGGCCTTGTTTTCACTGTTTGGACCATTTTCTTCAAGCAGTTTTTACCATGCTCTGTATATCCTTTCTTTCAAGATGCCGCATCACCCCTATATCACCAGGATTTGCCTGACTTGTCTCAGGAGAGGGTGGCCTCAGTTTAGACCTTTCATCATTGATACTCAGTCTGGGAGGTGCCGTAATCCCCAGGAAGATAAAAAAACTCTTTTTTAATAATTTTTTACCTCTCAGAGCTGGGATGTGGCACTGGTGCCACCTAGGTCCCCTCAGAGGGACATCGTGTGGCTCTACCCCATTAACCCCACGTGTCACAAGGCTGAAGCTTTTCCCCTTCTATTCATACCATCACCACCTGTGGATACCCTCTGGAGGCACGGGCACCTCATCACTGCACCCCAAAGGTTGCAAAGTGCTGCACCCAGCTCAGCATTCCCCACCCATTGTTTCCTGGTAGGATTAGACATCATCTCTTGCTTTTCCACCCCTCAGAATGAAAAGAAGCAGGATAATGTCACTGAACCAGAGCTGAGCACATCCTTATTTTTCCTGATGCCTCACTCTTGACCCATCTTATTCCCTACTTGCAGTACAGTCAAGAGGCAACCAACATCGCAATTTATTTGGGTTACAAGAGTAAACTATTTTCATTTTATGAGTCATAAGTAAAGGAAGCAAAATAAGTAAGTTCATTAAGCCTGTGTTTGCTTGTTGTTTTTGCAAATGCTATTTTGTCACATTCTGCAATTCCACACAGACCAAAACAGATTGAAGGCAGGTGGACATGGAGATGCCTAAAATCAGAATGCAGCAGCAGCCTTTAAAAGGCTTATTTCTACTGAAATAAATAGTTCAAATAAATTAATTCTACCTTTGAGTAAATGAAGCGTAGCACGCAGAAAGCCCTTCTGTGCTAGTGAGCAGTCCCAGCCACCTGCAGGTGAGGCAGCAGATGTCGGGTGGCACAAACCTGACCGCGACCTCTCGTACAGAAGGGGAGCAGTGAGTGCCTCTCAGCCTCTCAGATTTCAGTGGGTATCAGTAATTTCACACGGGTTTGGCACCTGGGTTTTTCAAAGAGACAAAACCTGCTGCCAGAGGGATGGCAGGGAAAGCGAAGGAGGAAAGGGGATGCTCGGTGCAGGGCAGCGCTCACTGCAGGGCAGCGAGCAGGTAAGTCTTTGACATTTATGTGTGGAAAGGGCTGCAGGAATGCGGGGCCGCTCAGGGGCCGGCTGGAGCTGCCCACACCATCCTGCTTCAGCTCCTGACACACGGAGCAAGAGGACTTAGGCTTGGATTTAGGAGATTTTGTGGCGATGTCCAAGCGCTCCGTTTGCAGCTCAGCGCGTCCCGCAGCTCCAGGCGGGGGTGCAGCGATCCCTGCCTGTGGAGCTGCTCCCCGCCTGGCCCACGCCGCTGCTTTGGCTTCAGGAAGGCGATTCAGAGGCACGCTGGACGCACCAAGAGCTGCTTCTCGGTG